>CM017801.1:4802486-5028580 GCA_008086715.1 Sitobion miscanthi | reverse complement strand
TTCTGACTTTAGCGCCACTGTCATGGACCAGTCTTGCCAAGCCCGTGCTACGGCTATGAGTAAAATTATAATATGCACAATGACATTTTCAAAATATTAAAATTCATTTTAAGCTTTTTATACTATGAACTTATTCATACCATTCTACACGGCATTGACTTATAAGTTAGTTATAGCTTGTCATATTATAAGATATGATTATATACTTACTACTATTTACTATGAATTATGATACATATGATTATTGTGATTTTTTTTAACAAAATTAGTTCAATACGCCTTCAGCCTTGAGCCTATCGTATTAGTGTATCCTACAAATAAAATTATAAAATAAATATATCATAAAATATCCTTAGAAATATATACATACTGACAAACAACCTTCACTCAAAATCATATTTTGAATGTAATGATTTCAAATTTTACAAAACCTTTATATACTGACCTACTAAATTACGAGGTATATTTGATAACTGTATCTACTATACAGCAGAGTGACTTCCCCGTTCTTTTTTTTATACGAGTCGAAACGCTTGAAAATTAGATACAAAATCATACATTTCAGTTCTTACAGGAATTGAAAAATATCAAAAACATAAAGTCAAACTTTTTTTATAAGCTTTTGAAGTTAAAAATGAATGACACTTTTAGTTTTCTTACCTGGGATTAATAATTTGATGTAGGTACAAGTGTACAACATTCATAAAAAGGTTTTAGAGGAATTATTGGAATACGTTGGTATTTAATTAACTATAATAAGTTATATGCTAATAGCAATAATACTATTATAATCTTGGCATCATTTATGCAATGTTTTTGGAAAAATATAGTTTAATATATACCACATTGATATTTTTATTACTTATAGTGAATACTATATAAATAAATTACAATTTATCCTTATAAATAAAGGTTAAGAAATCTCCACTCAAAATATTTTATTGTATACAATAATTTATCATCGAATTATAATTTAACACAGGTACACAGCCTTCATTGCACTACTCAAGGACGAGACAATGTTGAAAGTTGAGACTATTACTACACAGCAAAGCAATTCTCTCAGTTTTTTTCCTAAATTTGTAAAATGGATGTTTATTGGTATTTTTTCCGCACAAAAGCTGAGTAGGTATGTATGTATTTAGTTATATTCAAATTCCAATAAATAAGATTAACAGTTAATTTCAAAAATACCTACAACTGGGAAAATCATAAACTCTTGAGGCATCTAAGTGTACCGTGTATTCGTATTTTAAGGAATATAATATAGACATTTATTTTATAATGTATTATGTATATCTAGTACACGATATTTTGACACATTGTGTGAAAATAAAATATATAAACATGACTGTTAATTCATTGATTAAAGTAGGTACGTTTCAAATCCAGAGAAGTCGCTCTGCTGTAGTAGCTGATAGGTTGCGACTCAATATTTGAGAGTACACTATTAAGACTTCAAAGTAGGTCACTGTAATAATTGAAATGGATGTGTTAAATTCGAATTCAATGATCATAAAATGTTGAATCTCAAGTGTCATTCATTTTTGACTTATAACAAAGAAAGAAAACCGATTTTGTCAAAAACTGGTTTTGCGTGAATATTCACGATTTTTGTAATTTTTTTGATGTTTTTCCCGATAGTACTGCCGTACTGGCATTTTTACTTTTGACCACTTCTATAGAAATAAAGTATAACAAGATCAAGCTGTCTACCAGGCAGTAACACCCTCAACGTTAATGATTGATTTATTTTTAGTGCCGGTACACACGACCGATATTTCATCGTACGATTTATTTATCGTATTAAAATATTATCGTACGATATTATAAATAACATGGTTATAAATTAAGCTGTTCACACGATTACGATAAAATGTCGTACGATAAGATAATCGTACGACGCCTTCAAAACTGTCGGAGACGTTTTGAACTTCTGTCCGATAAAAATATCGTATGACCAAAATATTTCAATCGAAATGTACATAAATAAACTGATTAGAACACACGAACGATAATATTTATCGGCTCAAAACATAGAAAGTGTTTAGTATCCATCATGTCTTCGGAGGATGAATGTGATTTTTCTAGTGGAGTCAACTCTCCAAAATCAATTGAATTTGTGGAAGACGATTTAAATATCGATATCGAGATTCTTATCAGCGAAGTCCAAGCAAGGTCTTTACTTTGGGACAAGAGTTTAAATAATTATTCTGATAGGTATTTAAAAGAGCTGCTTGGAAAGAAATTTTTATTTTGTTATACCCAGATTACGAAAAAGTATCAAGTCAACATCAAAAATTAATAGGCAAGTACTAATCAAACATTATAATACAAATAATATAATAATGTATGATATAAAATAATATATTGTAAAATATAATTAATGTATTTATGTAGGAAGTAATAGGTAGTACATATAATAATGACGAAAATATTAAATAGTATAATTACATTAATAATAATTATTTTATATAACATGTAACCTACATAATATTATTATTATATATTATAATAATGATAAAATAATTAATAAAACTGTTTTAATTTGTATTTTAATTAAATTATATATTATTTATTTATCATTTTGCCATGCCACAGCTCCTACAGTATAGAAGTAATCGGCAAAAGTATTTCTTATATCATTTGCCATTCTTCCTCCACGATTGATGTTATTAGTTGTGATTAGAGGTTCATCAAATCCTTCAATGGTTAACGTGTCTTGTAATTTGAACCCATTTTTTTCTTATAAAGTATATTAATTAAAAACAGGACTATTATTAATACAATTTATTAAAATATAATGTTAATATGTAATACCTATGTAATACTAGTATTAATTATACCTTAGAGTGACTGCCAATTTTTCAGCTGGAGTAATGGCTTTTCGCATATTTGTATCCATTTTTATCAGTTTGTGACCCACAAATGTTGTAAGTAACTCATCAAAAGCAGATACTGACATACGAAAATAATTAAAAAATTTTACCGGATCTTTTCTAAGACCTTCAAAATTAATTGAAAACGCACCTTCGGATAAACGAGTGGATAATAATGGATGGACCCACATTTTTCGATTTTTTTCTTTAGTAATATTTTATAACCCATATATAAAATTATAATATCATTCATTGTTTTTTTTTTGGATAATAAACTAGGAATTAATTGTTAAAATGCACTTAAAGTGAGAACTGTATATAATACACAACACTCAAATAACACTGCACAGTTCATACTGAATACGTAATTTTGATGATATTATAATGTTTAATATATTAATATACGATATAGATCGTACGATAAAATGTCGGTCGTGTGTACTTAACCAACACCTTATCGTACGATAATATTTTAATACGATAAATAAATCGTACGATGAAATATCGGTCGTGTGTACCGACACTTACTGTTCCTATAAAGCTGACGTTGGACACAGAGTTTAAAATTTCCATTTACAACCACATACCTACCACATTGTCAAGTATATGTATAACCATTAATCAGTAATCGCACAATACTAATAGCTGAATTGTCCCAACACTCATAACTTATTTGTACAGTGTCCCCTACAGGCACACAACAAACAAATATTTCCTAACATGGTAAAAATATTTTCAGGAAAATAATATAGTTTACAAAATATTTTAAAAAGTTGTGTAAATAATTAGAAAATATTTTAGTTATATTCTTTGGTCATTTAAAAAACATTTTAATCATATATTTTTAAAAAACATTTTTACGGAAACTTTAAAAAAAATATTAAGTCAACTTTTTATGCAATCATATAGTACAATATTTTGTCATAATGAGAAGAAAACATTTATAAAACATTATTAGTCAAATATTCATTATTCAAGCACTTTAAAATATTCACAAAATATTATCATTGCCCAAGATTTTATAGATTCTGAGTGGTAGGTATTACAATAATTTTTTAGTTTTTTTTTTGGTTTGTCAAAACTTTTTGAGCAATAAAAATGCTTTGATCTTCAACATTGCGGGCAAATTTAAATTAATTTGAGAATTTATCAAAAGTAGGACTTTTATTAATAATTCAGAAAAATATTTACAAAAAAAAGCAGGAAGTCAGGAATATTAACATGACACCCGTTTTTGACTAATCGATTCCATGACGGAATAACCTTTAACACTTGAGTACTTGACATATTATTCAGTATTCACTAAACATTTATATTAGAATTTTCTATTCACGAGTTCATGACATAATTTTAAAAATATTATTTGAAACGCACACAGTGCAGATGAAGGGCGCGATTATATGTTTAGAGCAGGTACTGAAAATTGTTTTTTATCCGAGAAAATCAAATCTGTACAAAACACCAGCTGTGAACATCAATCCGAAAGCTCACACTATGGCCCTTCCTTAACATATATATATATAGATATTATTTAGGTAAGGTATATATATAATTCAGTTTACCGCCACACACGTTGCATCGAACGTCGCTCGACAAAATATACATATATATGAGTTCACAAACTATAATCTCTCCAATACACAGAATCATAATATACGCGATCATGTCGTAATAAAAACATTTTTTTCCTCTTATTCACACACACTGAAACTGACACGCGCGCGTATATAAATAATTAAAAATAATAAAAGCTCTGACCATTATATATGACATGTATCACATAAATTGTATACCTATATAGCAGTTCCCGGTAAACAGTTTAATGGGATATTTTTTCTTTCTTTCTATACTGTAAACAGAGACAACTGCTCCAGTATCCCATCCCTGACAACGGTTGCTAGGGCGCCGCCTACGTCATCATCCCTTCGATTATTACGTTCGGCACCCGACTACCCTCTTGGGTGTGTAGATAATATTACGTTAACGTAGTAATTTTTATTATTTTAAAGCATGTATACTCAAATCATTTACATACACCGATGTTTCACAGCCATTGTTTTGGTGAAAAGAAAATGTTATCGCGTTTATTGTCGCGAATAAGCCGACGTCGCGGTTAACACGGCAGCTTCCAGCGGAACGTCTGTAACGCGAAATCATACGCCGCAGCAGTGTGAACATATACTGCAGTTATCTATGTGATTCGATAAACGACTGTGAGTATACGCGCTTATATAATATTATGTTGGACGTTAATTTAGAACTGTTTTCTCCGTGTTATGCGACACACGTTATTTTTGAGCTGATTGTATAATATAGGTAGGTACATACCCGAATTCACGACACATTACATTAATACCTATATATATTTTTCAATTTTTGTTAATAGATTTAAAATACGTAGATGTGCTGTACAAATCGTTGTTATCGCGTTTAGTAATTTCGTTTACGTGCAACATTTTCAGCTAGTAAGCGTAAATAGGGAATATATTATATTAGTATTTTCATTTCGAGTTGATTTATTTAATTTATACATCGTGAATTAAAATCATGGAAAAGTTTAAATAGCTGTATACCTAGGTACAAAAAAAATTCTTTCCATTATTTTATGAAAACAATTGCCATTACTTTAACAGTCTTGAACGAAACTAAAATTTACTTCGATACAAAAAATGTACATATTATTATCTTAGAGACCAAAGTAAAATAAGTTTTTGTCTTAGCTTATTCAGACATTCTGATAATGAATAAAAATTGTTCACAATGAGTTTTAATTATTTTATCTTCATTAAACGTGTAATCTATTAATTTATCTTTTTCGCATTCGTATACCTACATTAAAACGAAATTATTTTGGACATATAGTATATATTGTATTATATTATACTACATTACTATTATACATTTTAGTTTGCTTATCATTTGAAAGCATTTAAGTAATTTAATATAATAAGAAACTAAATACTATAAATTAAACACCCAGTGTATAGTGAGATGGGAAAAGTAATTACATTTTTTTTTAAGCGTTTTTGTAATAAACCAATTAAAATTGTATTTTTTTTAAATTTATATTAGGATCTGTCTAGGTAGGTACCTACTTAAAATATTAGTGGTAGGTATATTAAGTAAAAACCTACTGATCCAACGCTTGCCTGTTCTGTTAAAAATGTTAAAAAGGCAATATATAGGCTCAATAGCAATGACTTACCTATTTAAATTATTTTATCATTTACTTATTAATATAATATTACATTAATCTATCCATTTTTTTAAATTATTTTGTTGCCACTTTGATATATTTTATCGATATAAAAACTCTAGGCACTATTTGTTTATGTGTAGGTTGTATTAGGTAGGTAGTAGGTATATATTATGCTAATTTAATATAGCATGGTAATATACACATGCATAGTAGTTTTGGTGTATTATATTACGAAATATTTAAAAAAGCAAAATAATAAAACCAATTTATTTTTATTTTCTTGATAGCTATAATGTTTTTCATTAAAATTTAATTATTAACTGTAAGTATATTTTTCAAATAAAAACATTCAAACGTTGTATTTATTTTTAAAAGTATTTAAAACTGTACGAAATTTCTCAGAATTCATATATTATGTACATATATACTGTATGTGTCTAAATGTTTAAATAGGTACGTTTTTTTAATAATTCAACACGATTAGAACACGTATAAAATATGGTTGATTGAATTTGTAGGCATTCCGAAAATACGACCTTAGTATATCTTCTATAGGTACCTGCCTTAAAAATTAATTATCGCGTACGAAAACAATAAAGCCAAACCATAGAATATTAATGTAACGTTTAATATTTATTACACTTAAAATATCGGAATACTATTCCCAAAAGATTGAATTTTGTTTTTAAAAACCAAATAAGTTAATCAAAAGTTTTGAGTCTTATATATATATAGGTACCTACATACTTTGTTTCGTATAAATATATAATTATATTTGTTTAGTGGAATGTGGATAGATAGTGCCGTAGTGGATTGATTGAGGACGGTCACGCCGTCGTCAAACTATAGTACAGTTTATTGGTAATCCCTTGCGTTAAACCTCATCGAGATTTCAGATAGTCTATAATTATTTACGCCCACGTATTAAGTTTAGAATAACCATTGTAAAATTCAAAATTCATAATAGCTACCAACCAAGGTATTTAACTTAAAATAATATCATTTATAAGGATGTTAAACAATAATCGATCTCTAGCGGGTACCTACCTAGTAAATAAGCCATTATCAACTTACTGCTTTATCGCAGTAAGTAAATTTAATACCTACCTAATTAATTATATTTTCATAGAATGAAATACCAATACCTATATGTGTAATATCTTATGTCCGGTAAAAAAGAATTAATTATCGGTACCTACATATTTCTGTTCGATTTAGAATTATGGTTTGGTAAAAGACAAATTAATAAATGATGAACTGATACTTACAACTTACCTAACTAAATACCTATCTGATATAATTTTTTAGTTCTACATTCATACATTTAATTTAATATTTTAATAAGTCAAAAGTAAAAATATATTATTTTATTACAGATTTTTGTATATGGAAAATTATTTAAAATTTTAATTATTTATGTTTATATTTTATATAATTTTCAATACCTACCCTGGTATTTTACATTTTTACTGCAGTAAAAATCATCATCATGATAGGTACCTATTAGAACCTTATATCATTTTCTATTTGTCGTATTGTCTTGTACTTGTTCCGGAATAAAGATTTTAATAAATACTTTACCAATCTAATTTTTAACAATAATAAGTTCCATAGTAAAATATAATTTTAATTTCAATCTTTCAAAAATATAATATGATATTGCAGCTGATGTAGGTCATCTGAATACTTCAGTGATTCCAGATATTTATAATACCTGGGGCTTTAGAAAATAACATTAAATATTTTAATTAAAAGCTTTTAGAGCTTGTAAATTATTTTCATTTAAACAAGTATATATATAAATATTAAATACCTATATCAAAACAACATTTAAACTTGTTTTAATTATATTTTTAGTAGGTATTTAATACCTATACATATTATATTTATAAATACTTCTAAAATAAATTGTAATCCTTTACTTTCATATATATATAAATATGAGTAATAAATAACAATAGATTGAGTTTACCATATTATGTGAAATCAAAATGTAAATCATTAATTGTGAAGTATGAGGTATAAGATGTGAAATTAAATAATTTTATCTAGATTATTAAGGTTGCATTATTATGCAATTGTTATATTTAATTGAATTATAGACTAAAGTGAACTCAATATTTATGGATCAATGTACCACATTCAATGGCATATCCGGGGGGGGGGGTGTTGTTTTGACCCCCCCCCCATTATCTTTATTCCCTAATAAATGTATTATTTATGTACAAAAACTGTAAAAAAACTTGGTTTAATTTATACTCAAATACCCGCTTCCCTTTCATAATCCTGGCTATGCATTGATCACATAAACTAGGTACTATTAAAAACAAATATTACAATGTACACTAGGTATGTTAATACAAGTCAATCTATTTCATTTTTCCAATTTGACTTTTGTAAGTAGATACTAAGTCGTAAGAGAAAGCAAAGGGATATAGGTAATATGAGGTTTTAGTTTCTCCCAGGACTCATTTTACAAAGTTCCTATGTACATTCTTTATAATAATTACAATATGTATACTATATATTTATAAGAACAATTTGTATATTAGATTAGCTTACTAGGTATATCAATTATAAATGTCACAATCATATGAATAAAATAATGAATTTATTATGAGTAAATTTTACAAATAAATTATACACATACCTATATAATAGTGATTAATGACTAAGAATGCTAGGTAATATACCTAGATATAAAATATATCTAATATAAAAATATGTTGTTTTATTTTTTTCAGATTGTAGTATTGTCCTTCAAAGGCAAATTCTAAAAGGAATGATCATATACTTGTTAGATATCTCAATAGTTTTAATGAGTATTTTACAAGGTAAATATGAAAATATTACTACCTACTGTACAATACAATAATCGCATTATTTTGTCATCATAACAGATTACCTACTTTTAATGAATTAATTTAATAATTATAATTCATAACTTTCAAACTGAGTTTTGATAAATAAACACATTATAATATTATATACTTATTGTTTTAGGCACATCGTGTATAAATTGCTTTAAATGTTCATCTTTGAATGGAAGTAATGCAAATTGTGAAGATCCGTTTAACCCTGCAATGTCTACATACATAGAAAAGTGTATGGTTCCAAAAAGAGGTCATGTAGGAATGTTTCCAGCAAATTTTTGTACTAAAATCATTGGGAGAAATGGTAAGTAAAACACCAATCTGTTGTTAAATGATATTAAGTGTATTTATTTAAATTCCTATGTAGGTAACATTGGTTCAAATTTTGTAGAAAATATAAATACCTATACTACAGTAGACTATAATATAAATCAATATTTTATAGGCATGTTTCAATAATTGATTATTTATATAGGAGCACACATTTTAATTACATAACTGTATAAATTTGTTTGTACATTTTATGTACCTACAGGCCATATTAAATATTTTGATTGGTATAAAATATAAAATAATTTCCTGAAAAATCAAAATATATATTAGGTATGTTACATGCTCACATTCCTATTCTAATAGATAGGTAAATGTTTCTATGAATTAATAAATTTTTATTTTGAAATCATAAATATTTTGTATAGGTAGTATTAAATGCATAAAAAAAAGCATACAGTAATTTATACTAAAACAATTTTTTTTTTTGTTTTTCCAAACAATATTACTCAAATTAATTGCTTTAGTAAAAAATAGGTATTGTTTATTTGATCATGCCTTCATTGAGTCAAAACTTTTTATGTTTAGGAATATTAAAATTATTTTACAGTAATCAGACACCTCCTGTCTGTCTTTATGACTTTATCAATGGTATACCTAATGTCTTATTTACAATTATGGAGTATGGTCATAACTCATAAGTAGAGCGCGGATTTTTATGCACTAAAAAGTATTGAAATATGCCATATAATATACAGTAAAAATAATGAGAATATGCAAAAAAATATGCAAGAATTTTTTTTTTATTCAAAATTTACAAATTAAACAACTTATAATAATTAATTACTTAAGTACTTAATTAAAAAAATGTACGTAATTTTTTGAACAACTTAATGTTTTTTTTAAATTGTATTTATTATTAAAATGAACAATCATATTATGCATTTCGAGTTTTTCTCCTGTGAAGTTGTGACGTTTATCGGTTAATATATTATTAAAGACTGAGAACGAACGTATCAACGTTAATTATTAATGATAAAGATCTTCGAGCTGAACGTTTTCACCTGATTGTACTGCATTAATTTTTCATAGAATTTCCAGACCTTTATTTTTTATTGGAAAGCTCGTTTAGTTTTGTTGTAAATGTTGCACCTTTCGATCCAGGAATAGAAAGATTTTTTTCTTTTGCCTTGTCTATTAAAAAGCTTTTATGTTAAGTTATTTATTTTGAGTTTCCAGTTTTTTTATGACTATACAATTTATTTTTAATTTTTCTACTTGACAAAATATTATTTTATAAATTTTTGCTTCAATATGCAATAAATTTTGATTTTTGCCAAAATATGTAGAAATATGCAAAAAAAAATTCACTATTAGTTTCAAATTATGATTATTTATGGAGATAACTGACAGAAATCCAAAAATATTAAAAGGAAAAAAAAATGCAATTGCATAGAAATCCGTGCTCTACTCATAAGTTATAATCACTAATAGTAAATGTATAAAGTAAAAGTTAGGTTAGATTGTTAAAATGTCATTTTAGATCTTTATCATAATAATATAAAACATTGTTACATAAATATAGCTATTTAAGATTATGCATAAAAATTATTGTTATAACTTAATTTTACTTTGTATAGATTGAAATAGTGTGTTCTGACTTCTGATAGCCCTAGCTCCTTAGTTAATGTTATTGTTTATTTTATAGTTATATTTTAAATTAGGTCCTTACTCCTTAGTAGATACCTATTTGTGATTTTACCCAGTGGCGGCTCGTGGTATGGTGCACAGGAGCACGTGAACCACCCAAAAAAATTACATAAACAATTATTATATGCCATAATAACATAATATAATTGATGATTATACAAATGGTCTGTAATTAAAAAAAATATTATATTTATATTAATAAAAACAAGTTTTTGCAGCTTTTATGTTAAGAAATATATTTATAAACGATTAAATAATATCGCGGAGCACAAGTTGTTTGTGCTCCGGGCGGCCGTATAAAAATTAGCTACATGCCTCGACACGCCGGTTAGTAATACATGGCAATTTGGAGCACATTTAATGTGTGCACCGATCCTATTTTATTGTCGCGCTATCGCTATATTGTGTCATTCGTCGAAACGATAACGCATCATTGTACAGTATCCATCAACTGCCGCCAGTGTGCAGCTGTCAAATCACTAATAACTACTATAATATCCATAGACTTATTATTATTATTTTTATTATAATGATATGTCTATGATAATATCAACGTTCATAATATAAATTATAAAAACAGATTAAAATCATATTGTTATGATTAGCTATTATTTGCCATTAGTTTCGTCAAACAGCGTGTCGTGTACGGTTTGCGTTTAATAGTTTCTTTGTACGAATATTAATATTATTAATTTTATACTTTTATTAATTATTTTTCGTGGGTACCTGTAGTTTTAATTTTGTGTTTAAAACTACCAATCAAACATGGTTACTGTAGAACTGTGCACCACTTTACGTGAACCTCACGAGCCGCCACTGATTTTACCAATTTGTCAAAGAACTTAATATTTTAATAGATAAATAATATGATTTCCAAGTAACTAAGAAGTATATAAATACCACAAAAAACTGTAATACAAATATTTATATTTTATACACTTTACACATATATTATTTAGTAAAATGAGTAATTAGGTACTCTTTAAAGCTTAAATGAAGTTCTAAAGTATACTAAGTGTTAATTTCTCCTAAATAAAAAATTTCATTGATATCTCATCTATTGAATAATAGAGTACGTAGGTACTTAAGTATATTATTTTTTTTTTTATAAAAGGATGATTGTTAAGTATAGCTAGGTATACGATGTCTACATTTTTGAAATTTCTGGCGTCTATTAGTGTATTTTTAGGTTGTATAACGCGTGTGTTATTGTTAGTTAGGTTAAAATAAATAATAACTCAAAATTGTATTGCAGTGTTAACCCATGAAATTATGGTCATCAGACAATGTGCCATGAAAACTATGGACTCTCAGTGCGGTGAATTCAAATACCAAGATCACACCATGAACGGATGTATTCTCACCTGTGATTTCGACGGGTGTAATTCAGGACAAAATAATAAGCCTAATACCATGTTACAAATTACGCTTTCTGCGCTGCTACTAGTACTAACATCATACTATATCAACAAAACTATTGAATGTTTTCAAATTACTTAGAATAATTATTTGACGAAAAATCAAATATGTAGCTTTTCAATGTATATTTTATAATTGTTAAGTAATTCATCCATTCTTTATTGTTATAATATTATTATTATTATTATTATTATTACATTATTACATAATATACATACAAGTTAAAACTGAAATAGGGACGATAATATCACGTAACCTTATTTTTTTAAAAAAATTATTATAAATTACAATACAACTATGTGTTCTTAATACCGTTCTTCCCGATTCCCGTCATTAATCTATCATCTATATTTATCTACCATAGTTCATATTATTATTATTATTGAAAATATCGAGCGTTTAATCTTGTATTTTCTTAGACTTAAAACGAATGATGTGTCAACTGTCAAGTGCCATTATAATAATTGTTTTTATGTTAACTATTATGCAACATTCGATACCTACAGGTTGCTGGCCTGGTTAGGTATACTTATTTGGGTTCATAATATTATATTATAATAAACAAGCTTCAATATAATTCTATTATTTTTTTTTTTAAATTTTCAATCCTTATTTTGCTAAATTCATTATACGATTATTATAATATTATGGTTAATATTGGTTATGCTAATATAAGTTAGTCATTTAAGTAAATCAACGCTGTGATTATTTTGATCTAAATTGTAAACATTTGATTACCTGGTTATTAGAAGGATAAATATTGTTATTGAATCGAGCAAAATTATGATTTTAAATATTTATAGTTTACATTTGTTGACTAGTAGGTATTGTAGCCGATATTGTGTCCATAATCAAAAGTAGGAGTATATTATAATGTACGTAGTATTTAATTGCTATTTAATTAATTTACTTTCATAGTTTATCCTATGAATTCTTTGGAAATGTTATATTACAGTTATTTATAATTAAAGTTATTTTATTTGTTTACTGTATTTTGCTATTTTTTATTCGTTTAAAAACTAAATATTGATTAAAATATAGAAAAAAATTATTCTGACTTAATAGTGTAATCCTATTTATATGTGTAAAAATTATTGGTACCTACCTACTTTATTTACGCCTGTATATTGTATATGTATGACTAAATTGGATAACTATTATGGAGGTACAAATTTACATACCTACCTAGTGATGTATGATCAAATAATAAATAAAAATAACCAAGTTCGGTTATTGTTTGGAGTTGAGTTTTACCTATCCGGCAGCTAAATATACTCTCCAATCTCTATTATAATAAAATAATATATGATCCATTAGTTTTTTTTCACTTATTCAATAGTATATTGTGTGGCAAGGGTGGGAAGTGAGATATTTCAGTCGCCCAAGACTAAAATTGTCTTCCCGCACGAGCTACACATACTATTTTTTGTCACGCCTCTGCGCTCATCGATCACGGCAAAGGTATTGTAGGGATCTATGCAACAACCAAACTATTCCACGAAAACAATATTTCATGAAAGAAACGATTTGATATTATTCATTTTAAGCGTCATGCATGGAGGTTATAATATGAATATAAGTTGCAACCAAAAGTTTATGTTTTGTAAGGATCGTGGTATAGATTTCAGTGTCTGGTTGTACATGGGGATAAGCGTGATAAGTTTAATAGATGAAATAAATAAAAATACAGTTTATATAATCTATATTCTATAATAATATTATATTATAATGGATATCAAATCACAGTATATTCAGTTTATTCAGTTTATTCAGTTAAAATAGGCAGTACTACTATACAAAGCATTAAGCAATTTCAGCTTTTTTTTTGTTTTCCTACAAAGCTTACGTGGGTTGCGAAAAATGTGTGCCTAAAAAGCGGGTCGTGAGTCCAAAAAGGTTGAAGACCACTGCTGTTAGACACTGCATTAGTGTACCTAATATATTAACACAAGGTATGTAATGAAATTATTTAAACAATAATTAGAGTATCCTTGTTTACCACGAAAAATGATACTTATAAGTTTATTCTAGTACAAACGTTCTGAACTCTTATACTTTAAGTTTAGAAAATGATATGCTATAGCTAGTGCTATTAGCGGTTTAGCCACTCCCGTCCTAACCTAACATATATAAGTGGCAAAGTATGAAAAAAGTGCTAGACCTAGATAAATATAGGTATTAGGTACCTACTAATTATCATCCATTCACAGTCGATGATCCACCCTCCTGTATAAGTCCCATATAAATACATTAAATATAGATAATCGAAAAATCGAGTGTTGATCTCAACCATATCAATATATCATAATTTATAAATTATAACCATTAACCATAGATGCATACGTTTTGATGCATAGTTACATAACTTGTGTTTGATATTTTTTTATATAATATATATTTTATTTTTTTATTATTGATCAATTTTTAAAGCTATATGCCAATTTAAAAACAAGAATTGAGATATTTTTGATAAATATTGGTCATTTATTAGTTAGTACATATTATAAGCTACCCACCTACCTACTTTTAAAATATGTGCTTTATTACTACGTCGATCACAGAAAACTAACCATATATAAAAATGGTTTTAGATAGGTGATTTAGACAAAAGTTTTATTAAATCAATTTTTATACCGGCAGTGAACGATTTCACAAAATTTTAGATTTTAATCATATTTATTATTACCCAAGCTTAACGCGGTGTCAACATAATATTGCGGGCAGTGCAGGACAGCGAAGATTCAAAACATTTTAGCAAACAATTATACTGTGTAAAATAAATACAAAATGGCAACCTTTTCCACCTAATATTGAAAACGGTACTAAAACTAAAATTCACCTTTGTCAAAAGTTGAAACGTCCTTTCTATTTAGCATTTGCGGCGGTTGCATGGCCCGCATAGTTTGGATTCTCACCTCATCACTACTACACAATATATTTCCGGCCACAGACGATACCGTAAATAACTCGAATCGTCGTACTTACACGTTATATACAATATACACCTAGCTATCGGTATATAATATGCAATACGCAGGTATAGTCGTTTAGAGTAGGTACATACGGAAGTATTTTCCGTAATTAAATTCCTGATTGTCGGGCATTGTACTATACGTGACGTGTGCGATAATTAATTTTGAATTGTTGTTAAGATTTAAAAATAATAACATTATAGGAAGGTAGTACGAATAAACCGTGGGCGTGCGCTATTAATAATTGCTTTTCGGTGCCGATATACGACTGATATTCGAAATATTACTGCTGATACATATTTTTGACGTAATACGCCTATCTATAAGACACTATTGAAAGTGCCTATATATACTTTTGTATTTATTGTCATATGCCGATTGGCCAAAACTATTTTATTTCTTAATAAAAAAAATATACACTTGTTACCTATATAACTATCACTAATGAAAATAGAATTACATTTAATAAATAAGTAAAACCATTATGAATTAATATTTTTAATGTGAAAATGGCAGATCTTGATCTCAACTAGCTGCCTTAAGTCGGGATTATGGTTTGTGGTCGCTATCTTCATCATCATTTTAAGGTGTTTGTTAAAGAGTCGGGATCGGAATTCGTTTTTAACCTAATAATGTACAAAGATAAGAAATTACCAGCAACATTTATTAAAATGCTTCTTTTCTCCTTATCTGCGGGCCTGTCCAAATTCATCCACGGGCCGCCATTTGGTGACCCCTGTTCCAGAACATAATATCCTTAAAAAACCAATCAGTTTCAATAGACAATTTGTATTGGAAAAAATATTATTTTTATTTATAACATGTACCTACCTACCAATAATTTTATCATCACAATTATAATATTAATTATTGACGGTTTTAAATATTCTTAAATACTTACTATATGAAACATAATTAAAAAATCAACCATAATATTATCATATACATTATATGTCATATAGCCGTTTTTGTATGATCTGTGACACTTACAATTTCCTATAATTTACCCAATCTATGGTTAGAAATTTAGAATACTAGAGAACCTATACGAACCTAGAATACCTACCGGTTAGAACCTATATATTAAGTAGATCATCGTTTTGATTTCCGAATTTGTTAGCTACGAATATCACTATTATATCTATAGGTAAATCTGCAGAATGCAGATTTAAATAAATTTCCAAAAAAGGTAGGGAGGTAGTAAAAAGTATAAAAATAACTTGATCAGCATAACAATTATTAACAATAATTAATGGTATGGAGATAACCTATGGATTAATATTGTAACTTTAAATAAATAAAATTATTATCAACAAAACATAATATAATTCTCATAAAGGATTTTAAATTGGATATAATTGAGGTTAAGTATACAAGTTGACATTGATAGTTTAGTCATTACAATCATCCAACGACCAATCATCTTAAGTGGCACGGTGTATCAATAAGTATTTAGTATCATTAATATAAATATTTCTTATTCTAAGCAAATAAGTTAATCAAAAATTTGTACTAAATAGATTCTAATAATTACAATATACGTGGAATCAGTGGCGCCGAATTGTTTGAAATATACTATGGTCTATAACAACGTCTATAACAACATACCTCAAGGGGCCTCCACCATCCTCTCCCTTTTTTCAATTTAAAAATAGTAGCAAATCAAACCGCTCACATAGTGAGATGTATAATCATTTATTTTTAGTTTTTAGCTGAAAAAATAATTAAATACGTTTTTGATTCTGAGCAGAGGTCGGTTAGATGAATGTATTGATTTTACAATGATGTGTTTTTTTATTTGTCTATGTACACGAAAAGAAGTAAAAAAAATATAGCAAATTGTATCTAGTTTGTACTTTTGAGAGGGCAAAACTGAAAATTCTCAGTACTTTTTAAAATGATCCGGTAAAAAAATTATATCTATAAGAACAGTTTTTTTATAGATATTTGAAGTTCAAATTTTGACAAAATTAAGATATTTAAACGAAGAAAAATAATTTTTGTTAGGTATTTTGTAATAAATTATTTATACTGTGACCAAAAAACCTAAAAAAAAAAAAAAGTAACTTAACCTTACGACATACTAATTCCAACCCATATTTAGCCGTGACACACTATATTTGAGTACTTGACACTGACTTATATATGTAAATATTAATTTTAATTTTAATATAAAGTTAGGAGAACTCATATAAAATCATAATTTAATTTATTACAAATATTAAATTTATTGGTATGAAATAACAGACATAATACGATAACATTATAGTCCTAGTGAGAAATTTCCCTTCATTATAAGATTCATCCGTGGTCAAATTGTTGGCAAGCACTCCCTGATGTCGTCTTCCAAGTTCTGTTCCAAACTGTTTATGAAGTATTCAAGATAATCCTCAATTAGAGACGACAGATACAAAAAAAACACACATCATTGTAAAATCAATACATTCATCGCTCCACTCTAAATCTTAAATATTTCAAAAACCGTTAATATTTTCGAAAAAATTAGTGTTAAAATTTTAAAATAATTAATATATTATATACTATGCAAAGAGTAGTTTTAAAAAAAGCGGGTAAGTCGCTCTGATGTACAGTAGATTATAAGTGGGTCAATGTATAATGGATTGTATTAAACTTGAATTCAATGATATAATATCATTGTATAAGAAAAACGATTCTGAGCGGAGACGGTTTGTCGGTCTGGATATTTTATATTGTTATTATTTATTATAGCCTATAAGTTGAATTAATATTATAATATTATTGTTTTTTATTCGTTTCTATGGTGATAAAGAAAGCGTTAGAAATTAAAATCCCATTTTTGGTGTGGTTTTTCGTGATTTTTCGGTGGTTTTTCCCGTGCAGGCATTAAATAACTATTGAAAAAATCGAAAAATGACCTCTCTAAAGTACTATCTTGATCAAATTTGCTAAAATATAAGGAACTATCTGTTGAAACCGAAGCACTCCTTCTAGTAGAATTTTTTTATACAGGATACAAACAAAAAATAAATAAACACTATTGTGAAACCACTAGCTTCCTCGCTCCGCTCAGAATCTAAAAAATGTATAAATATCATATTTAGCCATGGTGACAAGATAAATAAATAATTATAATCTGAATTCTGGGATATTTGTTTGAAGAAACGTCATGACTAAATTGCATTAATAATGTCTGAATCAAATATCAATGTCAATCCAAGTTCCATAATATGCAAGATAATCATTAGACTCAACGAACAAATAACTTTTACCTGTCGACAAATTGAAAGCGTGTTGAAACTTCAGTTCTCAAATATGAAACCACAAGAGTGCGTAACGTGAGTACCTACCCTAATTATTATAGATTTGATATCATTTGTAAGTACCACTGCATGTCTGCATGTATGGTGGCGTGAGTAACTTATTTAAAAAACTAAAAATAGGTAGTACTTAAACCTACTAACTATCAGCTATAATAATGTATATCTAATATATACAAATTCTAATGTTCAAAATTACGCAAAAGGTTAGTTGCGTCTAAATTAAAACTTCATAATATTGAAGAGAATTGCATACATGCTTGGTTGGCTGACAGGCTATCCAGCGTCGTAAGAAACATACAACTTTCGCGTTTTAGTCTTCAACAAGGAGTCATCATTGTGCGTTGGATTGTCCATTATATGTCTTTAGTGATCGGTATGATGAATGACGATTATTAAATAATATTATAATTTATACCAGTAATATAAACAACTTTAAAATATAATATTGGCACTGCGTACGGCCATGTGGGTATATGTGGTTCTTCATTGGGAGAGGGAGTATGAGGGTTTAACCCTTTCTAGACCATTTTAAGCCATACCTAAAAAAATGAGTCATAAGACATATCTAATAAAATAGGTAATGAACAAATTATTTTTACGTCTAGTTGAAAAGTTGAGTAAAGTTATGTTGTTCGAAAAATTGCGCATGGGCATCATTGTTGCACTAGAAAACGCCGCTGACAATATGATACCACCTCCGAATAGTACGGAATGTACGATAAGTGTCGTGTCTTCGACCAAGAACAAAGCGAAATACGCAACGAACACGGACGCGGATGATTCGAAGCCGACTGCTATACAAATAGCTGCAATTATTGCAAACACTTTACATGAAATGTTCGTATAAACAGCTGTAGCGTACATATATATTATACGTGCGTGTGTTATAAATTTAGAGGTGGGCCGATAGCCAAAAATTGAGTTTAAAATTTAAGGGGGCAGCTAATTTTTTAAACAAATCCGTGTGATGCTATAGTCCCCCAAACCCCTTTGTTTATACTGTAGGTATTCTATAAATAACCAAACATATTTCAACCAGTTGGCGGTTTGATATGGAATATTATTGATTTTATTTATATTTTCAAAATCTCAGTAATAATTTATAATTTTTAAACAACCATCATCGTAATATATATTGTATATATAATATACAAATTCTGTACAAGCTATAATCATTTTTTATACCAATTACTAGTATATTAAGGCTGTGAACTTAATTTAATGTATTAAAACCATTCAAATCTCGAAAAATAGACTAAAAACCTTATAAATGCACTCAAATCTCAACAAATTCAGTATAAAATGTAATATGTATAAATGTATAATTAAGAAACATAATTTTAAATATATAAAAATCTAACAAGATAGTGTGAAATATTTAAATTTTAAGATATTATTAATTCAGTACGACGTGCGTAAAGAGCCTGTAAAATATTTATAAGACGAATATTAATAAAATATAAATAAAAATAATTCATAAATGTGTGTAAAAAGTTTTAAATTACGGAAATTATAAAAATATCAAACATATAGAAAAGGTGTTAAGATAGGTGTTCCAGTGGGTACCTTGAAGTTAAAAATGTAAATATTTTTACTGTTCCAAAAGGTGACAACAATCCAATAATTGATAGAGATAGATAAAGACGTTATCGCATTCAAAGATTGACATTTGGTAAATGGTATGGATGAAAAATATCTAAAAACTATAAAAGCAAATACTATGAAAACAATATTTCCTGATATAATATTTTGAATTTCCTAATTTACACTAAAAGCTTCTACAATGTATTAATACATGCACTAAAATGAATAAAATTACCTGAAAATGCTATGAAATGCAAAATTAAAGTTCCCCCTTTGAAGTATATGTTACACGAAATAAATTATGTACTTGTGATGCATTGTCCAAGAGCACCCAAAAAATAATTCACTTTGCATAGAAATCCGTGCCCTAGTGATGACAGAAAAACTCACATATCCCTGTAAAATACATTCATATCGGCCAAAATGTAGGACCAAAGAATACCTAATAAATCAAAAATACAAAAAGTTTCAATACAGAATTCATTAATACCTAATTCAAAATTTGTGTTAAAAATGCAATGTTTAGTATAGTTTTGTTTACAGTAAGCTAAGAATAATTTTAATACTAATTCACAGTCCAGTAAAAATAAAATACTTATCCGTAATACTTGATAAATGTTAAAGGAAATTAATGATAATAAAAATAATATGATTATTTCATTATCAAATTATTCACATACCAACATAATATGTTAGTATGCCTAACCTATTGCTATACATTTTTTAAACATTTTATATCCTGATTTTGTTTTGTTTTAATTGTTAAATGTATTTAAGTTTTTGGGACGATTTCAAGTATACTGTTGTTCAAATGGCATTCAACACTGACCCGATGCAAAAGATTAAAAATTTGAACACGATAAAAGACCTTGACCCTTTGCATCTACAAAATGGTAGTGTCAATCTGCAAAACGAAAACACCGCTGACGAAGATAATGAATGTTACGATGCGCGAATGAATGCGATTATGGACAGATACTTTTTCCGGGAACCGATCAACCCGTCTTTGGATTTCGATCGGCTGATAATTAGTATTGTGTAAACTAAAAGTTATATAGAAAACACATTAAACAACATAAATTATTTATAACTTAGGCTTAAAGCAGTCAATGTGTCGAAGACGTAAACTCTATGTTTTGGATAAGGATAATAATGATGAGAGCGTTCGCTCTACCAAGAAGTAAGAAATTTTATTTTATTAGTTAAAGTGATTCTAAAACGTATAAAAAATATGTGTGATTCGATCCCCTTTATTGTTCCGTAGTCTGATAATAATATAGGCACCTACCTATTACTTTATGCAGTAAAAAAATCTTCCCGCACAATAATTTTAATTGTTGTCATGCCAAGAACAAACTTTGTTCTCAATTTTCTTAATAGCTTTTTGTATGTTTAAAATCTCAACTTTTTAATACATTTATTAGACCCACATACAATTTGTCGAATGTCTTATTAATGTATCTTGCTGCCTCCTTAAGAATTCGTGTTGCTTCATCACCTAATTCTTTTTAGACGTAAAATATTCTTTTAATAAATAAAGCCACGTTATCTGTTAGCGAGCCTGAACAATTTGGTTTTTTGAACTCCATTTCTACTTCCTCCCTTAATTTTTCATCTGAATCAATCACGAATATGATTATTTGCTTATAGTTCGAATAATGACTTCGCCATGTCTTAGATCAGTGATTTCCGACTTTTTTTTACAGCGGGCCAAATCTGTAATATGCATAACAGGCCAACATTTTTTAGATAGGGATAGAGAGGTAATGAAATTGAAAATACATTTAAGAACCATTTTTAGTAATATTATATAAAATATATTTTCAAAACATTAATTAGTTTAGTGGGCCGGTTGAAAAAGCTGGGCTGGAATCGGGCCGCGGGCCGTTGGTTAGAGACCCTAGTCTTAGATGATGATTGTTTGTTAATTAATTGTAACTCATTAATATGATACAATGTTTGTTACTTCCTATAAAATAATAGATCTCAGTAACAAATTATAATTAATCTATTGGTTTTCATTTTGTCTTATTTCAGTGTTAAAAATGTAAAAATACAACAATAGTGCATACCATCTTTGAATATTGTTTGTTGAAAATATTATAACTCATCACCTATCACTGAATACGAAGAATAATGCCTTTAACAGAATTCTTCAGGACTGCAATCGATATAAAAATATATTGGTACCACTTGTTAACACAATGATTCTCTTATATACATAATAAATCAATATATTATATATTATCACTATTATTATATCATTCGTTTTAAACCATGTAAGGGCCAAGGACATGGTGTACTCGGTAATACACTTTCGAGATTACAAATATGGTCGGAGGACATAACATTAAAACATAATAATATAATATATGCAGTTTGTCCTTATAAACCATAATATACTGCATCTGCGACCGTGATGTATCTAAATAGACTATCCAAGACGCCGAGTGATTATTGCATTTTGAAATGCATAATACGTTAATATTAGTACGTATGAATATACATTCCACACGGCGTAATAGTTTTTGCAAAAATAATAAAAAAGAACATGTCTACAAATTATTTATTAAATATAAGTATAGTATTATTATGAGTCGACGTCTACCAGTTGCATAACGCATAGTAGTAAAGACAGAATTGACGTACGTACGTCCATTTTTACAAAATCACAAAATCGATATTTCACGAAAGTTTTATTAGGTACTTTAATTCAATAATAATTGGTCATCATTTTTACTTTAAATATCATACATTTTTTAACCAAGTATTTATATCCCATTTTATTTCTAAAATCCGATGCAAAAATTTGTCGTAGTTGTAGCGGTGTTTGCCCTATCGTGTATGAAAAATGCGAATATAAACAACCAGTGAAAATTTCATGTATCATGTTCATATGTTTTAAAGTTGCAATAAAAACCAATATTGATTTTGTCAAAAACAGTTTATGGGTAAAAATTCCCGTTCTCCCTTAATTTTATGTTGTTTTTCCTGGCTCTTTTGAAAACTATTGGGAATTTTAAATTTTGACCTCCCCAATGCACTAACTAGATTCACTTTCTCATCGAACAAGATACTGTTGAAGAAAATCGAAGCAGTTTTACTGCCCTAAACCGTGATGACAGACACAAAAAAAACACACATCATTGTAAAATCAATACATTCATCGCTCCGCTCAGTACCTAAAAATAATGGCTGGGGATGATAAGCACAGTCACAATATATTTTTTAAGCATTTCAATAAAAAAATTTACAAAATAGTTAATACAATTATTTTGTAGTTAAAAACAATTTTTTTAAAAATATTTATACCTAAGTTGTAAAAATTTAAGATAAGATTCAATTTATGCTTTTTTTAAAAGAATAAAAATATTCAGGCATAAAGTAATGATTATTTTTATTTTATTGGGTTGTAGTTTATCATAGTTAATAATAATAATATAAGATACAAAATAATAATTAATTATATAATGTAATCAAATATTAGACTGGTCTTGAATATTGTATACATTTATGTCATAAGTGAAATATATAACTATAATATAAAATATCCTAGGCTAGCTTAGTCTCCTCTAAGAATCATTTTTCGTATACAGTGATAATATATCATTGAATTCAAATTCACCACATCCGTACATGGACTCCCTCGTTATTGACAAGGTGGTTCCCACTTGTACACTTTTCTTTGTACACCGAAAGTAGTGAATGAATACTCATAAGTCATAACTTCGCAACAACGCATCGATTTCACCATAATTGATCAACACATTTTTCGTGGTCATTATTAAAAAGGAGGAGTAAGTGGATGTCGCTCTGCTGTGCAGTAGGTGATAAGTGGGTCACTGTAATGGATGGTGTTAAATTTGAATTCAATGATATAGTATCATTGTATAAAAAAAACGATTCTGAGCGAAAACGGTCAGTCAGCCTATGATATTACCAAGTATATTTGATGATATTATTGTGAATAAAGTAATTTATAAATAACCTATTTACGTGGAGCCTTGTTTTCAATTTTAAATCCTAAAGTTGAACATTTTATAAATTTTCAAATACAAAATAATTATTAAATTTTAAATTTGATAAATGTTATCAAAATTCGAACTTTAAATGCTTATAAAAAAAATTGTGCTTATGTATTTTTAATATTTTTCAACTATAAGGAGCCTTGCATTAAATTTTCACGCTTTTTTACCCAACAAATAAATTTTATTGATAATTATAGAAAAAAAAACTAAAAAAATTGAAAACTGACAATGTCTGTAAACAGCTCAAAAAGAATTAAATTATTTAATAAATTTTATCGTGTATAAAAAATGCTAATATAAATATTCAGTGAAATTTTAAAGTATCTACAGAACCATAATCGATTTTCGGTCGCAATCCACGGTAGTATAATATAACCATGACCTTTCTTTGGTACGTAATTTACATACTTCGGTAATTTGCTGTTTGTTTTCAGGTAGGTGCCTAAAAATAGTAATTCGGAAAATGAAAACATTGAAAGGTGATAACGGTTGGTTAACGAGAGCACCACTCATCAATACTGATGACATTTTTAATAGACTACTATTATTATATTTTATTATATTTTACTAATCTATAAAATGCAATTTGTATTTATTCTATTACTATTGTACTTATTTATTTGATGTATTTTATTAATTATTTTAATTTAAATATTAAATAATAAATGAGTAAATAAATGAATAACTACTAATAATTAACAAACTTGAATTTGTCGGTGCATGGACATTCGAGCTAAGCAATTTACGCTACACCCACGTGTGTTGCCTCCAATAGTCCAATGACAATATTTTACAAATGTAAAACATAGCATTGGTGGAAAGTGGGAGGGGGGTTTTAAGGAGGCTTAGCCACCTCTTTTTTTGTTTTGTAGGATCGAAGCTCCCTGAAGCTCACATCGATGTTAATAATGTTAGCCCCCCCTAAAAATGTTAATGGAATGCCACCTATGAAACATAGCAAAAATTGTTTTTCGTGGGAAAGAACCAAGAAAGTTACAGTAAGTAGCTAAGAAACGAAATTTTCAAATAAAAAGGAACATTTTTTTTATTTTAATTTTTTCGATATCGGAACTACAAATAATTTATTCGAATTGATATTGTTTATCAATAGTCGAGAAGGACAATAAATTATACCTAGGTACATACAATTATCATTGATGTGGGTGGTACTCTATTCACCTAAAAACGACTCCACTTTTCACCCACGTACATACCTATTCTTTTTGATTAAAATATATAATTATACTCTTCATTCCCAAGGTTTCAAGTTCAACATTTTGGAAAGCATGTCTCAAATAATGTATGTTCGATATTCATTTATATATTATTACTGCTTCAGTACCTGTTTACTTTTATTTTCACTGAAGTCAGTGACTTTTGATAAAATATTTAATTATATAGTCCACACTCTACTGTAATATTATCAAGTCAATAAACACAAAACAAATAACATAGGTATAATATAGTTAAGATATTTTTAAATTTGTATTATTAGCATATTTACTTGTAGACATTTTCATACAATATTTTTGCTTGAGAATTAAAATGTTATGATATTAATTTTCTTTAACATTTTTAATTTCAATAAACAATATAAGTAAGTATAATAATTATTCAAATTTAAAACAAATTTTGGTCAAACAATTTTTCTACAAACTGAACTTTCATATAGCGGACAACACAAAATAGCGGACACAATTTCAGCGACCGAGAGTGTCTGGCATTTAGACGTTTCACTGCACCTTTCTTTTGCAAAGTGTACAGGCTATCATAATATGGTCATCGGAAAAAGGCGGTTTTAGGTTAATATCATGGGGGGGGGGGGGCGAAAAATTTTAGTCTTAAATACCGCTTTTAACAATTAATAAATTGTATTTATCTATTAGCAAAAATAGAACATCTCACGACTTACGAGGGGAGAGATCGCCCACATTGCCCCCTTCCCCTTAGGAACGCGCCTGTTATCAGATAAAATTTCTACAAACTTATTTAGGTTCTTTATAGTTCATGAAGCAAGCGCGCCTGCATGATAAAACCCCACCCGGGGCAAGATATAAGAATTACTTATAATCTAATAATAGTTATATTGATATTGATATTAAAATACTTACGTTTAAAAATTATCAGGGGGCAATAATGGCCCCTCTGCTCCCCAACCTGTGGGAGATCTTGTCATGATGTTAAATACAATATCTGATCCATTTTTTTTTTAAATTATAAATATTAACTCTTAAAAATGTAATGAAAGCATTTTGAATATTTAGAATTTTAAAACGTTAATAAAATTAAACTAAAAATATTAATGGCAGAATGTCGTTTTTAAGTAAACTTCATTCCGAATTTGGTTTCAAAAATGTTATAGTCGGCAAAAGATTGATCATTCTAGACAAAACAATTAAAACGAAATAAATGTTATTCGTTTAGAGTGCGCGCGACTTCGCGTCATTGATAATAATATTATTTGCTTGCATGAGCGGGAACGCCCAACCATTTTTTTTACACTAAAGTCACACATCCTTATGATAAATTACTACGCACACATTCGCGATTCACATAACACGCACATAAGCACTTTAGAAAATTGCGTATGTATTCCTCGAAAACGGTTGGTATCGAAACCCCTCAAAGGGATTGAAAACGATCATTATTTTGTGCCATAACATGCTCTGCTCTTGTTCATCGCATCGATCAAAATAACAATGCATTGAATTTTGTGAAAATGGATCTAAATTACTCATGAAGTCTTTTTAAGAAAATTTAAACTTTAAACTTTTAATTTCACTTAAATTAAGTGGCTAAATTTGATTCTAAGAGGGATTTGATATCCGAGATTTTATGTGTTTGCGTTCTTGTCATATGACTATGAGTGATCATTGATCATTATAAATAGACTGACACTAATTTGTTTGAGTGTAGTAAAGAATGTAATAAATGTGTGTCTTACGCTGACACTCACAAAAGGCGCAGTAATGCGCCTGTACTGTCTACCTAACAGTTGGCTAGTCCTTACGGTAGTGGTTTCCAAATTACAACTGCTGTTACGTGGACTTATCTTTACCAAAGAATGTTTGGCATGACTCTCAATATTTTAACTTAAAAATTGAAGAATAAAAAATAAGTAAAATGGCATTTAATAGTACTAAAACGTATTTGCGGTTTAGTCTACGTAATTTTTCCATTATAGCGCGATCGATAACGATTTATATACGGTTAATGTATATACGATTTATTTATATTAAATACCAAATTTGAATTTGTATTACCTTTCTTTTACTAAGTATAGTCATTAAAAATGTAAAATATTTTTCCACAATATAAACTCTGTTTCTGATTTTTATTACGTACTTATAAAAAACGAAATATGGTATAGACTATAGACTACAAAAGTAAAGTGTGGAGGGGGGGTGGGGTAAAGTTTAAGTCGTGGTCCGTGACGATGGAAAATTTACAAAAGTGGCCCGTGCTTAGTATTGAGTTGGGACCAAAGCCTTACGGACACGGTACCGGCCAAAATTGTATCTAATACTACACTAATACACTAATACAGACTACAAGCATACTATAGGTACCGAATAAATAGCGAAAAACGACCAGCCTGTGTATCTTAAATTTGTCCCCAGCGTTGGTTGAGTACTTTCATATTACGGGATCGATAACATAACTGTTTAATTATTTATTAATCTGTGCACCTATCAGACCTATTATATAATATAATACTACTCCAGTGGCTCTGTGAAGTTATTAATAAAATAATATTCAGAGCAGGACGTTACAGCCGCATAATATTATGTTGTTACTCGCTCTTCAAACGTAGAACGACATACCTAATATAAGAAAATTATTCTTTAAAATTTCTTTTAATATTTTATATTCTGAGCGGAACGATGAATGTATTGATTTTGTAATTACCTGATTTTTTTTTAAAAAAAATGTTGTAATTGTCATCATTTTTTAAGACAGTATAAAAATGCTTTGATTTTCTATTTCAACATGTTTTCTGGTAGGAAAGTGAATCTAGTTGGTAATTTGAGTGATCATTAACATAATTTAACTCTCATGTTAAACGTATATTATATTAAAATAAATTACAAATAAGAGAGTTCAAAAAAAAAAAAAAATGTTTATGGAAAATTATTATAATATGTATATTATAATTTTGGGAGAGCACAGTGCCACGGTGTGGGGCCGAAATGTTTAACCAATCCACCGCTGATTGGTCCTGTTTCCGTACTGTAGTTTTTAAAAATATAATTCGTAAAAATACAGCAATACAAGTGTAAACACTATGCTACTTCCTCGAACTTACCAGTAACAACGACCATCGCGTTTTATAAACGACTCGCGGTCCCGCGTGGATTTAGGTCCTATATTTTATGGCAGTAATTGATTTAGGATCAATTATTCGACTCGCGAAAAAACGCCTTATAATGTGGACAATTGCTTCCCCATAATAACTTAATTATTTAATACTGAAGAATATAGATCATGGTATACAAAACAGTTTGCTGAAAATAGTTTTTCACGAGAACTTATTTTCTGGGGACTAATGTAGGTATTGTCTATTTACCCGATCGTATAAACCTAATAGGAGCTGTAACATAAAACTATAACCCTAATCGATAACTATAAACATTATTGCGGTAAATTGTATAGGTAATCATAATTTTCGTGGCCAACCAGCAGTGTTTGAAAAAAACTATACACGTAATCCTCAAACAATAACCAAAAATTTAAAAAAAAAATTTAAATAAACGTATACGGACAAAACAATTATTTAAGAAAGTAGATATTTAAAAACATGTTTCACCATCTTACACATGTATGAGTACGAATGTAAATTATTATTATTTGTAACATTGCAGGGGTGGCCAACGATGATTCATAATTATTGACATTGATCGACGACTGTTGGAAATCGCGTAGTGCTCGACTACATATTACCGATAATTGAAAGTCCAACTGTTGTAACTTTTAAGTGACGCTTAATAAAATTTAAGTGCGGGAAAACATTTGACATTTAATTATTTTTTTATAACCAATTCAAATAAAAAATAAAATAGTTTTTAAGTGACATCGCTGTGAGAAATGATTCTTAATGACAAAATAATGTAATTTCGAAATCTCGAAATCTCGAAATTATATACTAGTTCTTGCGACATCGTATTAATGCTGAATAATTATAATTTAGATAAAAGTGTCGTTTGCAGTAACAGTTGGCCTAACAATCCATATAGCAGACATAGTCCCGTGCTATAAAATATAGCGTTTCAATTTACGACTATAATAGTATAATTTATGTACATAATTTATGCATACCATTAATTATACAACCTTTACGTGGGCATAAACATTTTATACTGTATAACATATTATAGCCATCCATGTGAAATACCTATAAGCCTATCGCTATCAGGATTTGGGGTGAACGGTCAACGGACCCGCCGCTCCATCAATGACACACGAATCCGACCGGTCCGGATGGTTACGTTACGTGTATGTATATAATATATACATTTACCTATTAATATAATATATAGTTATAGCATTAATAATATATTCCACTTCGTCGGTTTACATGGAAAGCGTCCGATGGTTGTGTAATAATAAAATCCAGCGTGGTGCGAGCTAAGTAAAAAAAAAAAACAACTGACGACGGTGTGTGTATAGTATACCGAAGCAGGAGTTGCCTATTTAAACTGCGTAATATACAGGCAGATTTGTTTTACGACATAACTAATTTTCTAATGCATCAATTAACTACTAGTTAACTCCAAAACATCAGAAATGTTGTGTAGAACGTGCTTTTGTAAAAATCATCAGAATCGTACGCATAGAAATTAAGTTATAAATAAAAAAGTGCGAACTTTTTAATGGAAATTTATATTGAATTCGGAATCACGGTAGCCGTCGTCGTCGCATCAACGTTGCCAATGTATGTTATTATCTAGTCGTCGGAGAAAATATGACAAAATTACCGTACTATAAATAATATTGCCGTTCTTATAGATTATTGTGTAAATACTCAATATTTATTCAGAATTTCCAATTGTTGTCCGTACTTTACGTCGTACTATATACAATATACTGTATATATATACAGGGTGATTCTATAAGCGTAAAACACTCATTATCTCAAAAAGTATCAATGTTTTTGAAAATATTTTTTTCTATACTCCCAAGTAGTTAAAAAACAAACAACGTTTTTATTAAAAAAATCATATTTTTTATCCTTTATATTTTTTACTTTTTTAAATGACAACATAGAGTTTTAATTTCATATTCCAAAGCGGAATTTCATATTCTACTACTCTGCTTATTTAAACTTTAAATACCTATAACTCATAAACTACTCTTTCTAAATTCGATTTTTATGTATCAAAATACTTAGAAAAATATTCTGCTTTGGAATATGAAATTAAAACTCTATGCTGTCATTCAAAAAAGTAAAAACTTAAAAAATTATAAGGAAAAAATATTTAAAAATATAATTTTTTAATATAGACGTTTTTTTAACAACTTAAAACTATGTAAAAAAATATTTTCAAAAACATTAATACTATTTGAGATAATGAGTGTTTTACGCTTAGTGAATCACCCTGTATATGTATATAATATAGAAATTATCATTATTTGCATTGATGATCAAAAATAGTGATATCACAACAAAAACCCTTCGTAAACTACGTGTAAAAATGGCTTAGTAAAAAAAAATATAAGATCTTTAAGCACTATAAAGATGTGATAACATGAATAAATGCTAAGTATATTGAATTTAAGTAAACTTATTTTGTTTCAATAATTTATTTACTTGGCGAAGAATTATTTGGAATATTTTTAAAATAATAAAAAGTTATATTTTAACAGTCCTTCGCCATTTAATTATTTTGTTCATCCCACTTTGTTTCTTTTAAGAAATAATTGCTCGCCAAGTAAATAAATTATTGAAACAAAATAAGTTTTCTTAAATTCAATATACTTAGCATTTATTCACGATATCAAATCTTTATAGTGCTTAAAGATCTAATATTTATTTTTACTTAGCCATTTCTACATGTAGTTTACGAAGTGTTCTTATTGTGTTATATTATAATTTATCGTGATGGGCGTTGTGTGACGAAACAAAGAATTTTAATTGTGTCCAGAGGGGTTTTTCGGCGTTCTTCATTACGTGCATAATATTATTATCGAGTAGAATATATTACTATCATCATCATCATCATCATCATAACTGGTTTAGATGTAACCGATAACGAAATGTAAAATATTATCCCAACGATTATATGATAGCGAGGGTCACATTCCTATAGTCGATCGCAGGTACCTACATGATATTAAATTATATAGATGTAATATTAGGCCTGAAACCTAATACGAGCGCCATGTTAAAATATTATAGAATTATAATATATAGGTAGGCATATTCAACATCGTATGCTTTCACTATACGTTGGACAAAGAAGAGGAGGAGGAGAAGGAGATATATATTGTGTAAATGCGATGCGTGTCTGCAGGTGAACACCGCGCCGGTGCAGCACTCCCTCCCACTGCCTCGCACCGTCTCACTGTCACTTGGTCGAGGACGAAGACGACGCGCTGGAAGAATAATTCATTGTAAGAGCCGTGTCCAATCAGACGATGGCTTATAGATTATCATTATATTGATATAATATTATATGGACATATGTGTGCGCAGGATTTTGTGTCTGGTACTCGGGTGCGCAGCGGCATCACATGGTTTTAACCGACTCGACAGAACGACGTATTTCCCTCGTTATGACATAGGTAAAAAACCTTGGCAGTATAACACGCTACTCTACAAGGAAAATCTATGAATCATAATTATGCTTTTGCTAATAAGTAACCATGACAACGAAAACGTTTATCTTGCAAAATTGTTGAAATGAATCGTCTGTACCCAGCTCAAAAACATATTTTTGTTAAAATAGTAAAAGGCGCGCACCGTAAAAATTATATATACCTACACGTATTAGGTATACGCAGTGGTGTAGTGGGGCGTATACGCGGGTATGGGGCGCATAACGACTTCTCCAGTTTTTGGTTGATGCGTATAATTATTATATAATTTGTGACACGCAGGTATACGGGTATACTATATAGCTATAAATCTATAATATAAACAGTATTAAACGAGAATAACCAATATTACCAAACATATTTCCTTGTTATTACGTTCATTGAGAACGGTTATTATTTTTACATTTTACACGTCTATTTTTAACTTCATTGCATGGATGTATAAATATATTATTCATCTAAAATTATAAGCTTATCGATAACGATCGCCGACGCCGAGATGCACGGTCATATGCATTACTGAAAATAATTTTGTCAATAATAAATAAAAATATTATTTCGTTTACACTGTGTCACACAATTACATAAATATAACAATTGATCTACAAAAAATGATGTTTTCATTTATATTTAATTACTCGAAGTTGTGATACCTAATTTATATACTAACGAGTAATAATATTAATAAATATTTAGGTTTTTTAACTTAAAAAGAAGTGGGATGAGGCGGGTTAAGAAATTAACATAGGCAATCATAAAAAATGTAAATGTATAATAATATATAATTTAGGAGTATGATTGTAAACTATAGAGGCTCAATTATGGTAAGGTAGTAATAAAGTGTATGTAATTATAAATATAAAATTAATAATAACGTAGTATATATAAGGGGTGTGGGGGCGAAGCCCCCACGTTTACATATCAAGCACATTAAAGCGTATACTCAGTAAAAAAATTACGACTACATCACTGGGTATACGATACACTTATACCTATCACTGGATTATATGATCGAGTAAAATGTCGTTTAGTACCTATATTAAGCTTAGGATGAACATAGGCGTATTTAGAAATATGTGCACAATTCCATTAAAATGTAATGGGTGAGTAGTGCCATTATTTATGTTTAAGAGATCATTCACTAATGATTCATTAAACGTTTAGAGGTTGTTCATGCAAGCCGGCTGTATAGTATTAATCTCCTATAATACCATAAATATCTCGATGATATACGTTTACAGTGAATATAATTTTCTCCAATCGTGCAATCGTTTACACCTGCTTTTTTTTCGTGTGACGTTACCAGATTTTTCAGTGTACACCTTCTTACGGCGGGTGGAAAAATACGATGTAGAATTATAGGTAGTAAAATTATATTACACTGCATTGTACGTTCAGTTACTTAAATATTTTCCCTAAATTTGTAACGGTTTTATGGGAATCAGCTCTATATTTTTACACAGGTAGTCTTATACAGAAGTGTAGTAGTACCTAGTCGTGATTCATTTAAGGCTCATTCGTACTATTTAAAGTTAAAAATTAAATACGGAAATAATTAAGTTCGAAAGAGGTTGTTTAAGGTGGCTAACTAATCAGTTAGGTAATTCTTTTAAGTGATTTTAAATACTTTTTTGTTAGAAAGCGTAAAAAAGGGTTTATTATAGTTAATAATTAATAGGTATGTAAAGACAAAAATGTATATGCTAGTATTGTAAGAATATTACGGTCAAGTCCTTTCTCCATCTGTCGAATGTCGATTGGTATTTGGTGAGCATTTAAAAATTTCGTTACTAGTAAATTGAACGACATGTATTGAAAGAGAATTGTAACTGAAGGGCAGAAAGTAATATTTATCAGTTAAAACCTACGCTTTATATTTAAAAATAAAACAGGACAATTTTTAATTTACCTATATTTTTTTATTAAAATTTGTATAATATAAACACAATAAAATATAAAATATATAAATACAATTATCAACTTCTTTAAGCCGAAGCTTGTGATGAAGTAAAGAGTAATACAAAAGAAAAATGTAATCAATTAAATTTTTTATTTTAGTTTATAACGTAAAACAATACAATATTATCATATTATCAATTGTATTTAATTTATTTATTTTTTTTGTTTTTTTATCGAAACATTGATAAGATCCCGATATCCGAATAAAATAAGACTTATTTATTTTTACATATTTTAGGATATTATAACCATTCAATTTTCCTCCTTAATTATTTCTATCATATAAAGGTATCTTAAGAGTTAAGACCTATGACAGAACATTAGTGTAGTTCACGTGGCCCTGATTGAAATAAAAAAAGTCTCAATTGTTTGTTTTTTAGATATAAAATTATAAACAAAATATTCTTTAATTAGCCGACTTATTTGCATTCGTGTTACAAAAATGGAAAACGTTCACGATTGGGTGTCACCCAAATAATTATAAATATTTTATACCAAAAATTAGGTATAACCTGCCAATAATTTGTCAAATCTAAACGTCCCAAAAAGAGTCTTATATTATAAATTTGCTCATAAAGTTATTACCTAGTTAAGGCTCTCAAATTTTGGTGGCTGTACCATATTTTCGCATCATGCGCTAAAAATGTTTTCTTAATTGCGGCCTAGGTTTTCATTAGGATGCCTAATATATGAATTCAAAATATAAAATATAAAATTTATATTATATACTACGGAATTCAATTTTCCTTTTAATTTTTAATCAGACTATCTGTTAGCATTATTACAATAAGCAGATTAAAAAATGTGTTGTTTTGTAGTTTTAATTTTATATATTTTTTTAATCGTCCTATTTTTTAAAATATTAATGATGGTATTGGTAAAAACTTGTATTATATTTTTTTTAAATTTTAATTTCCTAGTTGTTAGCTGTTATCATTATCAATGTTGACGATAATATTATAGTAAGATAGAGTCCAGCGTTTGGACTCAATTTTGGACCATGAATAAATTTGAAATTTGTTTGGGTCATCGAAAAATTAAAACGTTGATATGTAATCAAATATCTTGGGTCACCTACACACGAAGATTGAGTACCTAATGCTGTATAGACATATCTTATAATTATGAACAATAAAACGTTCATATCATAATAGGCGATTGTAAACTCTCCCAATTTTATTGACCTTCAAACTTTCCCGATGGTAAACTTTCTTGGGTCTACTCTTGTACTACCTGACTGGAACATGTGATCACTTCCGGGTCTACTGTATTACTACCTGGTGGGAGCATGTAAACTCTCCCGGATATACTTCAGTACTAGGTATTAAATTTTAATTTAAAAAAGTAAATTGTATTATAATAAAAATCATTGCTTTTAACTGACGTAAGCTATAATATTATAGTTTAATACCAAACATTTAAATTTAGTTTTTATGATAGTACGAACATACAGATTTTAAAAAAATTTGGTTATTGTAATTTTGAATTTGTATGTTTACTTCAGTTTGAAAATCTGTAAGGTCATTAGAAAATATAAATATAAATTGATGAGTACTAAAGGTCTAAAGAAATAGCTGATTCATAATGTAGCAATAACATATAAAACAACTGGGGAAATTTACACATTACCCATCTGGTAAACATAATGTTGACTCGGAAGAGTTTACATATTTTGTTCAGGTAAACATTATATTGACCCGGTAGAGTTTACCTTCAGGAGAGTTAACTAGTTTTAAAAATTAAGAGAGTTTACCATACAATCGGTAAAGTTTATCGCCGCCCATTATAATATAATAATATTATGTTATAAACTTATAAACCTATATTATTAAAATTATTTACTGACGTTATTATTATCAAAAACTCAGATGTAATAGTGGTAATACGTACTTACATAACCCGCGCTGAAATTTGGTTTAGACTTATTTCGTGGTTATGCAACTATATTATAGTATGCGTCCAACATTAACATATGACTTTCATTAGTAATTTAAATATTTTATTTTAATGAATATTATATTATTACTATATGATAAATTGTACAAAATTATCAATATAAGGTATAGTACAAATAAAAATGTATCATTAATACTAGGTTCTTTGAACCTCAAGCACCGATGCCTTATAATGGGTCTCAGAATTTGGTGATCCGGTACCCCTGGAGACCACTCCTAAATACGCCACTTACTTAGGTATAAAATTATAATACAAATGGCTTATAGGTATTTAATAGGCAATGGTTGTGTCTGTGTGTGTAGGTCAAACACGTGTGGATACATCCGACAGTATAAAACATAAAATACAGATTTACTCCTCGCATCGATGAATAATTTTATAATAATAAAATATTATTTAGATTTTTAATTCATTAATATTAAATTATTCATAGGTAGGTGGGTAGGTACTATGTGCAAGCCTCTTAAATAAATATTGATAAGCCCGCCACTGACAGAATCCAAAATAAATTGGTGACAGGTGCAGTGAACGGACCATTCGTTGTATCCATGCAAACGCCTATATGGCTATATATGTATACAGAGGTACAACGTAGGTATAGGCGTAGATGTGACACGGATATTTTATTATCCACGGTTATAAAACACCATAATATTATTATATTCGACAATATACACACGCACCGCAACCAGTTCTAATCTCCTGCAGCTGCAGTCGGCGATCCCGAATTCCCACCGTCACGGAACCGGTTTTTTTTCTCGCCTTAAAACTATTTTGACGTCCGTGTGCATCTATATAATATACGGCGGGCTGATATTTAAATTACGAACGGTACGTGTATTATAGTACGGCCAACGGTTGAAATGTGTAAATCGTATTTTTTGAAGGAAAAAACAATGTTTTACGACTCGGCCATATTGCATAACCTTACGAAATAGTCGTATGTATAGGCGTGTAACATATTATAATAACATTCTAGATTGGTGTTTTTAAAAAATCGACTGTGAGCTCAAATCTTCAAAATTAACGCGCGTAATAAAATCGTTTGTCCTTTTTCAACTTTTATTTTCGATATTTTCGTGTTAGGCACAACCTATATCGATAAAACGAAAACTGGAATTATCGATGTTAAAATATTATAGCTATACACCTTATGTTGACTGTTGCACTTACCTGGGCCGACTCCACCATTATTATATCCCCTCTGGCCTCTGGCAGTCTGACCCATCTTGTGTTGCTGGATAAAAATTCAGCTGCCAGCCTGCCACACCAATACCGCCATGATTCGTCGTTATGATTTCAGTCGTTGTCATTCGATACAGGGTGACTAACGTGCGTATACGTCGTACGCCTTGCACCCATATACTATTATTATCGTTGTTATTATTGTTATACAATATAATAGCATCGTTCATAACCATATATTTAACGACTATGGGTTCTTACCTCGAAAATCCGATAACCGAAAAAGTCTCTGAAGACATGGAAGACGACACGTTGGTGTGTGGCGTCAGTTCCATGCAGGGTTGGCGTATCAGACAAGAAGTAATGTTATATATTATAGCACAATTAATATAGTAATTAGTTATTATTTATTAGTTAAATATAAGCAAACAATAATGTGAAGGGGAAGAAGACAGGTCCGATTCCTAAAAAAATATCATTAATCCCCTCCTTCTTCCGAAATTCCACTGTATTACAATAGGTAATAAACTAATAACGCATATAATATATGTATTTAACACTGGCAATATTATAATATAACGTTCTATTGGCTTGTTTTATTATACCAGTTATTATTATACCTATCATTATTTTTACTGGTTAAGACTATTTTCCACTTTTACAAATGGACCCAGTTTTTATATAATATTGTTACGGATTCATCCGGATTTCACTAAAACTTTTTACTCAACAGACGTAGCCACATGGTAGGTGAACATGTCTATTTTAAAATAATAATTGTGTTAAGAATCACAAACCTAATTTAAAAACCAAGTAGAAAGTATCGAGGGTTTATACTAAAAGTTGTCTATCACCATAGAAATCAGATTAATATAATAATTGGTATTTTTGTTTTTATTTAAGACGGTTAGTTGTTATCTATGGTTATCAGTGGTTATCAGTTAGCGATTACATTATTTACGTTACAGATTGCTTACATTAAAGATAATTAGTATAACAATTACTGATCCTAATCAATTCATTTTTTAACTACTCAATATTTCAAACATTGACTAACACATTATAATAATTACTAGTTTAGAAATCCATACATACCAGAATAACAACAGTAATTGAAAAGACTTTTGCTTAGGATAGGAGGCACGGATAGCACCATAATATATAAGAGACTCTGAAATACAGTTTATTTAGATGTAAAATAGTCACTGAACTCCAGTAGTACGTTAGACTTCGGTGAAATGGATATTTACGCACTTTTAAATTCCCAAGCATAAATATCCGTTGGAAAATACCTCTCCAAATAGTGGACACCACTTGATAGATGCCATATTTTAACTCCTTATGGTGTCTGGCATCTTCTATCGAGAGGTTTTACTATTATTATACATTATTATTGTGCTTACGTATGTTTTACATCTTTGGTCACGACGGTTGAACTTCAACTGTTTTATTTAAATATACTAAAATATCATATTTGATTTATATTAAATTATTATACTTACTGACAACAGTACAAGTTCGTTGTTTAACGTTGATCAATCGTGCCGCACAATATACAATTTATATTATAATACTCTGGGGATTCTGAAAGCTGGTGTTTATATTGAAATCAATACTATTAAATGCTCCTAGCTAGTAGAATATTTAGGAATAGTATTTTTTATTTAACCGAAAATTGTGATATATTTACATTATTATAAACAGTTTTGTATTAGGTATATCAACTTTCTTACGACTATCTTTGACACTTTCACTTTCACTTTCAATAGTTGATAAGATTGTATTATAGATGAAAAAAAGAATTTAATTATGATTTCAAATATATGTTGTTTTTTCCATCTAATTTGAAAATTGTATTATTAAGAGGACGCCACATGTGTTGTTTCTGTTCTACACACGTATGACATGGACAAAAAGTGTTTACGCAGTCTGAGTAAAACTCGCTCAATTTTGGTTATAGAATAAAAATACTTATCATAAAATTGGAATATGAGAATGTTTCAGTATGTAAGATTGTTCGTTTTTAAAAAATGAAATATTTTTTAAAAAGTTACAGGTCGTTAAAAATGTTGAAATGGTCGTTATTTATAATCAGGATATCGAGTGTTATATTCGGAATAATGAAAAAACGCACAGTTTTGCTTTTCAAAATATTGCCATCTTTTCATTTTAAAATAGGTATTTTTACTTTAGAACCAAAATTGAACAAGTTCTACCCAGACTGCGTAAACACGGTTTCTCTATGTCGTACGTGTGTAAGACAGAGACAGCGCATGCATGGTAGCGTCCAATTAAGACAGCTGCTATATCCTGATAATAATTAATACGAGGTCCACTAACACATGTTATTCTAACTATGATCATCGTACCTCTGTCGAACAAATGTAGTGTTCTAAATAGAAACGAGATTTCACAAACCTAAACAATATTGGACACCAGAACCTAGTATAAATATTTTCAAATAACTGTAACCAAAAAGGCGAAACCTATATTTTTAAACAAATAATATAAGCTTTTAAATTCATTATTAGTATTGTTTTTATTTCCATTATAATTTGGGTATTAGTCCCTAGTTTTAAAACGATTATATATTATTATGTATATAGATTAAGAGTCGATGTTAACCGATACATGGATATTGGATACAACTAATATCATTTACGGTTTAACGATTTTAATTACGAGTGTAAATTACGATGCGTCATGGTTAAATAACTATTATTATTTTGGTCATTAATAATGACTCATTATTATCATATTATTCTCGTTTAAGGATGCTCACTTCTGTCTACTTGACTTCGACAAGAATATGTCGCTTTTTGGTGTGTTTGATGGACACGGCGGTGCTGAGGTAGCTCGGTTGGCGGTTGAAGTGTTGCCTGACATGATAAGAAACCAACCTTTTAACGTCGGCGATTATGAAAATGCTCTGAAAAACGCATACTTAGACTTTGATCTATATTTGCGCTCCAAGACTGCTTTGAATAGAATGAAAATTCTTGCAGCACAAGATGATCTAACGAATGTAGATGGTAAGTTTAAAAAATATATACTAGTAATGCAGTCGATTTTTGGCTTGACCGGAATCGGTGATATCGGTATTGACAAAAAAGGAATCAACCAACAATAGGCACTATTATCGTTTTTTTTTTAATAAATAAAATCAGAGAAACTATGCATAAGCATATTGAATCCTCATATTTATGAAAAAATATATAATAATAATAAATTGATGGTAAATTTATTTATTTTGATAGGTTTATAAAAATGTGTGTGCATTTAGATTTTCTTACATTGTATTCACTATCCTTACTCAATAACAATTACCATAATTATTATTAGTTTAAAAATGGATTTATATATATATTGCTTATTGAATAATCTTAACAATTTTTTTGTTAGATGCCAATGTAGACGACAAAAAGGATAACAAGAACAGCAATGCCGCCATGGAAGATATAAACAGAATGGTAAATAGTATGATTGTGAATGTTACTAATAATTTATAGGGGGACGGAGTGGCTGAGCCGACTAAGGTGTCGGTTGCGACGCACACCGTCGCCAGTTCGAAACCCAGCCACGGGTGGCACTTAAGTTTGGACACTCACAGTGTCTGGAGAGAGGGGCTGCCATCCCCTACCTGGGCATGGCAGATACCTACGGGTGCCCACTATAGAAAATTCTGCCAAACTAACATACATACGTGTTTAAACCTAAGTACCCTCCCCCTGCGCAGTTAAAACCACCCAATGGCCTAAGTTGCCACGGGTTAATTAATAAAAAAAAAATATATTATATTTAATCATACAATTAATGTACAATATTTCATGAGATTAGGAATTATTTTTATTTAGTTTATTTACCTGTTAGATACCAAACCAATTATTTATTATTTTCATATTCAATTTATTAATTTAGGTGAAATTCAGTTTTTGGGCATGATTATATTATTTCAACAATAAAATTTATAAAATGTATTACTCAATTACTGCAGATAAAACGATCAAATATAGATTATTTTATTTTGACTTGACAGTTTGAACATTAATCTAAATGAAATAATGAACTTTGTTCAATGTTTGCATCTATATTTTAGTTACTGATTTCATTAAAATATTTTTTTTATTAACAGAATTGATTTTTTCATTTTTGCAGTATGGCTTTTACAGTGGTTGCACCGCAGTCGTTGCATTATTAGTGGACAAGAAAAAGCTTTTTGTGGCTAACATTGGAGATTCCAGGTGTGTCGTTGCTGTTCACGGTACTAAAGCCATTGATATGTCAAAAGATCATAAACCTAGGGACGAACCAGAGTTATTAAGAATTCGCGCTGCTGGAGCAAGAGTCACGTACGACGGACGAATCAATCGCGATCTTAATTTGTCTCGAGCTTTTGGTGAAAGTTTTATTTGCACGTTTTGTTTATAACTCAATAACATATTTTTATCATCATGTATAATATAGGTGATCACATGTATAAGCAGAATAATTTGCTTCGGGAAACAGAACAAGTTGTCATCGCTCTACCCGACGTACAGGCCAGAATATTAAACGCAGAATACGGTGATTTTATCGTATTGGGATGTGATGGCATATGGGATTCATTAAGTAGTCAAGCTACTGTAGACTTGATATCAAATCACATCCATGAACCTGATATAAAACTATCGGAAGTTTGCGAAAAAGTGAGGAGAAATATATAATTTATTATATAGAACGATTTTATTGTATTGGCTATATTAATATACATAATAGGCTATTAATATTACAATTGATCGTTCGTTTCAGTTACTCGGCAAATGTTTCTCAGCTGAACGTCGTTCAAAAGGTGTCGATAACATGACATGCATTATTGTGAAATTTAAACCCAAACAACGTCAGTTGGATCAGAAGGATGGTGATCATATCGCTTGCAAACTTAAAGTGCTCGGATTGCATTAAATCGACAACAATTATTACGGTTATTAATTGGCTATCGACTGCTGTTCATATTATAATATTTTTATTTTATATCCATACCAAAGTGAATCATATAACGATTTGACGTATTTAATGTATTATAGTACATAATATTTTTATTTTTATTTTATACACAAACTCAAATGAATTATCTAACGGTTTTACGTAGGTATTGTATTTTAATATTCGATTGAAAAATATCAGCATCTACACAATGTTTTAATATTATATTAACAATGCAATCCTGAATTTACTTTTAAATCTATGGATGATCCTTTAGATATTTTGTATACATTAGTTATGGGAAAATCAGGTTTTGGGATGGTTTGGTACCTATTGCAGTATATCATTTTTTCTTAATTAAAAACAATTTGAAAAGAAATCAGGTTTTCATTATATAATCTATTCTATGTGTAATTAACAATTAGTTTATAAGTTTAATTTAAATGCATTTCCTTTTACAACATTCATTTTTGCAAAAAATATTGATTTAATTGTTTTTATTGAAATTATAGTGTTAAATGGCAGTTAATGCAGATGATTATTACTTATTAGTATTATATGGCTTGGATTTCTATACATATACATATTTTTTCTAGAATGCTTGTCACAATTCTTTTCAAGATATAAATTTGTTTCAAATACGTACTACGCTAACAACAATCTCTTATATGCATTGTTTATTTTTTAGGTATTTTTTAACCGATTTCTAGAAATATTTAAAAAATATATATAATATAATATAAACACACATATTGTATTAAAACAATGGATAAGATAATCTGGTTGTTAAATAAAATGATTTTCAAATTAATTTTGATTTTGAAGAAATCTGGGGTCAATTCCATGGAATTTTTCCAGGACATCTTTAGTTCAAATGAGGCGTGCAGGGGAACAAAACTATTTTTATTTTTTTTGCGTAGGCACCCCAACTATTTTTTTACTTGGCCGGTGATACGGCACAAACTAATGCTCAAAATAATTTTTATTAAAATGTTGATATGAATTGTTTTAAATGATATGCCTAGGTAATGAATTTTACAATTATTAATTTCAATAGTTTCAAAAATATTATTGATATTAGCTTATTATCTTTCGTATGGTTTAGACTACCTTGCTATTAATATTTTATTAATGTTAGTTTATATTTTATCGTGCTTGTTCTTTGCCTAGAGCAGTAGTGTACATATCTATATACAATAGGTTAACTATTGTACATTTGTACCTTTTATCAAATATCTATGGACCAAAGTGTTGATAATTGACACATGTGTATGAACCAAGAATTAAGATACCATCACTGATAATTATTATTTTTTATTTCTTATTGAACATGCAAGTATTGTTATAAAAGAAGGGAATTATAAAAATTTGTCTTTTTTGAGTGACAACATGTATGAAATGTAATAAGTCCACATTCACTGACATCTTACATACATTACATATATTTTATTTGGAATATAATAAAGCTAAAATGCTATAATGAAGTTGAAATGTTATTTTCAAAATTATGGAATGGGGAGGGGGGGAGGTCGTGTTAAATAAATTTCACTTGGAGTTTTTAATTGTTTGAATCGCTCCTCTACTTAATTTTTCCCAATTGTAGCACTGGGCGTGAGTGGCTTGATCACCAGTGATCGCGAATCATGATCAGTTCGTAATTCCTACTTGAGTCCCTCAATATGGGAATTTTGATGGGTAAGTGCGTGGCTAAAGCCCATTCGAATCCCATTTTTCCTTAACGGCTCCCGCTTCACAAAAAGACAAATTACCAAACAGCTCACCTTTTACAAAAAGGTATATTGTAAGCAAATTATAAAAATTGACTTTTTATAAAAAATTCATAGGTAGATATGTATAATATAATAAATCTTAAACTCAAAATTCAAAAATAAAATGCATTGGTGTTTTTTTTAAAATTTTGTATATTAAGTAAATTATAAAAATTAGCTTTAAAAATATATAAATATTTACCAATGGTGTAAATTTTTATTTACATTAATGTATTTACATGATTACAGGCCTTGATTTGCGTCTCAGATTGTACAGATCATTAGGTATGCCAATAACCTTAAAAATAATTTTCGAATACCTGTCTGAACCTGGGTCGTTTGGGAATTTACGTATCCGTGAAAAATTTTTCGACGAGGGCCATTTGTGAATTTACTTGTTCGTAAAACTTTTTTCGAAGGGAGCTGTTATAATAATAAGCTAACAATGGATGGGAGCCGTTTGGGATTCACCGAGTTGCTTCAAGATCAAAAAGGTCAAAAACAGGCCATAGTGTACTTGCAGTTATTTTATTCAAAAAGTAATACTGTGAGGGTGAATGTAAGTTCCTATACACGGCACCCAGCGGGTAAAAAAATACATATGTTAGTTCCTAACACGGATAAATGAGATATTTAAGTTCCTACACGGCAAAAAAAGGGATGTATGTAAGGAAGTTTCTACAAGCGTTAAATATATATCTTATATAATAATAAAAATGAAAAACTGTTCTTTGCTCTGGCTAAAACTCAAAAACCGATTTGTTGATTTTTTTTATTGTTTTTATAATTCCCCGAACAATTGACTTTTTTTACTATACTTATAGAGTTATACCGATACATTATGTACATAATAACATGTATGTAATAGTATTAAGTGTCTACAGTTTAAAGTTTTAGCCAACCGTACTAAGTGTCCGTGAATCGCATTTTTAATGTTTGAACGTACAAAATGAACTGGAATCAGATAGTTTAGATTAAAAATTGGACCCTGAAGATCCAAGCAGGAGAGATGTTCAAACGGGAATTTGAGATTAACGATGGGAATTTTATTTATAAATTGTTGCTATTGGTTACTCAGTCAGATGTGGTAAAAGCATGAATACAATCGTCGTGTTTAAATCTTAAAATAAAATCTTAAAACAAATATGGGATATGAATGTATGTTTATAGCTTATATAAGTACTCAATAACTACTTAACCAATGAAAATTTCAAATCATTTTTGGAGGTATTAGGAAAATTTAGATAGTAATTTAGTCCACGTTCGAATTATATCAAGTACTAAATGCCTAAATCCAATCTACCGCAGATGAATTGTCAATCTCGGTCGAATGAGTTCACAAACCGAGGTACACCGACGCAAATTTGACCGTGATTGAGATATAATGAAACCAAGATACACCTATTTAGCGCTATATTTTATATTTTTTAATTTGTTTAAGGGCAAAACTGGGTTGTACAGTTAAAAATTAATGTTAGTTCATCCGAAGTTAATAGGCTCAAAAACTACTGGACAGTTTTTAATAAATGTTATATCAATAAATTCCTTGGAGAATGTTTACATCTTATTTTTTCTTATCTTTATTTTTTACTCCTATAAGTAGCTAAAGGGTAGCTCACATTTAATTTTCTTTCTACTGTCGAAAAAAGAAAAGTACTTTTGTTTATCTAAATGATTGCCATTGGTTACATATTAATATATTATGTAATATTAGTATTATAATTAGAAGAAATATGGCATAAACATTTTTACAAATATATATATTAAAATTAGAAATGTTTGGCCCATGCAACTCGGCGGGACATCTTTAACTAAATACAAATATCAAAATAGGTATATTTCATACCTTTTATAATATTATATAGTTGTCCACCCGACGTTGCCCGTGCCAAAGATTTGTTTTGTTATTAAATATATACTGTAACTTTCAGGAACACATGCGTTTAAATATAAATATTTTCTTACTATTTTAACTATTAATATTAATAATTATCAATTTATCATTGTGACGATAATTTCTTAGTACCTAAGCCGTATATAGTCGAAAATATAGCTTACGTCTTCAATCACTACACCCAATACAATGTTCTGAATTTTAAACACGCATTTGTATTCGTCTCTGAATTGACTGTGCTTTGAACATTTATTTTTCTGATTTTTCTTTTTTTTACTTAGAAATTGACTAACAAAAAGAATAAAAATAAATCATATCCATACTTCAAATTTAAATACAATGATATAGAATATGAACTTTATACGACAGTTAAAGCATAGTAAATTTAAAGGAGAATTCAAATCTGCTTCCAAAATTTAAATCTACTATACGTAATGATTGAAGTCACTGGCAGTAATTTTAGAAAAAAAATTGTTCGTTATTTTATAAGTTAATATGCATGCCAGTAGGTAAAATGACACACGTACATATTTGGTCACTATGGTGTCTGGTCCCATACACAACGTGATTTCGTGATCGGTACTACGAATTACACACACTAATGTTAATATATTTTCAACACATTCACAAGAACCATAATATATATACTAAAATATAAAATGCCTAGTTTTTACTCCTTAGAATGGATTACGCTCCAGCCCCCTTAATATATTTTCCTACAATGTAATCAGGTTTTTTCTTTGTTAATCGTGCATGACAGTGGTATCTAACTAGGAAATTGAGCAACAGATGCTGTGTGTGCCAGTTATTCGCGTACTTACTAGATGGCGCTGCCGTTATCGAGTTAATTTAAATTTAAATAATAATATGGGAGAATTAAAGAAAGTTATTTTATTTTGAAAATTATATCATATAAGTAATATGGTTATATAAACATTTAATGAAAATTTAAAGTACTACAATTTTAAGTTTTTGAGTTACCTATTCTAAAATAAAATAAAATCAACTATGACTTCTTTAATACACCATAACTAGATTCACATTGCTAACAGGAAAAGATGCTGAAGTAAAAATCAGAGCATTTTTATATTTATTACCCCAAAAGTTGATGACAGACAGACAAAAACCACACGTCATTGTAGGATCAATACATTCATCGCTACGTTTAAAATCTAAAATGGGATACAAATTTATCCACTTTCGTATTTATATGTATATATTATAAACCCCAAGTCCTAACTGACACAATTGATTTACACACAATGAACTGTAAATTTATAGGCAATATACATTCTGTAGAAGCATTTAGTTTTCCTTCGTCACCAACACTTAACATAACACGAGATGTTCAAGCAGTGCCGGTGCTAGGCATTTGGCCACCCTGTGCCAATTTATAAAAATGCCACCCTATATTCCTACATTTTTTCGTGCAAATAATAATCACATAAATTGAATAAATATATAAGTTTTATGAATACTTAAATAGATGTAATTGTTTTAACATTTTGGGATGATGTCAATAGAAAAATAACTCAAATAATAAACATAAGTGGAACCTAACCAATCCATAGAATTGTATGTTTGACTCAAATATAATATACGATACCTACCTATTATTATTATTACCAATTATTTCGTAAACGAGTTATTTTAACAGAACCAAAAAAATATTAAAAATTAAAAACAAAAGTTATCCAATATCCATAGTTCATTTATTTGATTTCAAATTAAACAAATAAGTTTTACATAGTTGTATATGAATTCTATTAATGAAACACTTTTCTTGCCTTGGCGTTTGAGAAGTCCTTCATAATTAATATAATAGACGTTGACTATAATGACTATCTGACATATTTATCAAATCCAAATTAACTGAAAATGGTTAATTTTTGTTTTATTTTTTAATTAAACTATGACAAACTATATTATCTATAATTATGAAATAAGACATTTAAAGGCCCTAGGGTTATGAAATGTATTTATATATCAGTTACATTGTTTTATGACCTGATTCTGAAAAAATATTAAAATAATATTAGTCCCCAGCACCACTACTTCAGGCCTAATAACAAGTAATGTTTAAAAATTATAATTATTGTTTAAAACTTGTATTGTATTCTGAAATGATTTAATATATGTTACTTATAAGTAGTTTATACTTTTTAATTTATACTTTAAGAATAAACAATCTAAATTTACCTCGCAAATTAAAATGTAATAATTAATAATAAATTATTGTTCATTGTCTGTTACTAGGCTGCTGTAAATTTATTATGTGTGTATCGTGTGACGATGAACGAAAAAGTAATCCAATAATGTGATATGTAAAATCTAATATAGACTAAAGTTACACAGTTGTAGTTTATAATTATATCATTGATTTTTATTTGATGATAATATTGAGAACAAAGTGATTTATATATTTATCTATTTACGTGGAACCTTGTTTTAAATTTTCAATCCTTAGCTATAAAAAAGTTGAACATTTTGTAAATTTTTAACTACAAAATAATTATAAAATTTTAAATTTGATGCATTTTGTAAAATTCAAACTTTAAATGCTTATGAAAAAAAATTGTACCTATGTATTTTTTATATTTTTCAACTGCTATTGTAACAATATATCAGGAGCCTTGCATTAAATTTTCACGCTTTTTTACTCAAAAAATAAAATTTTATTGATATTTATAGAAAAAAAAAACTAAAAAAATTGAAAACTGACAGTGTCCGTAAGTAGCTCAAAGAGATACAAAATATTTTCAAATTTTATGGTGTATAGAAAATGAAAATATAAACATTCAGTACAATTTTCATGTATCTACAGTCATTTGTTTTTGAATAACAATAAAATAACAAAACCGCTATATGAGAAATCGAGTAAATAGCCAATCTAAAAATATGAATTTCCAACACTCATAGAAATGTAATTTGATTTGCTTATTGTAGACATTTTTTTTTATACAAAGGCTTATGAATAATGTTCTATTATATTTTAAAATCTTAGATTCAAAAAGAAAAATTTTTATTAATTCTCAACTCAAAATAATTTGGTAATTTTCGTGATTTTTCCATATTTTGTCAATTTTTGAACTTTAAATGCTGATAAAAAAAAACTGTGACTAAGGATTTTTAATATTTTTCATATGTCATTGTAACAATATAGTAGGAGCCTTGTATTAAATTTTCAAACTTTTTTACCCAACAAATAAAGTTTTATTGACGTTCATAGAAAAAAGATTAATAAAATTTGAAACAGAAAATGTTTCTAAACAGTTCAAAACAAATAAAAATATTTTGAAAATGTTATCGTATATAGAAAATGCAAATATAAACAACCAGTGAAAAATTCATGTATATACGTTAATTTGTTTTAGAAACTAAATTCAATTTTTTCGAAAACCGATTTTGCGTAAAAATTCCCGTTTTTCAATAATTATAATTATAATATACCAATATAAAGAAACAAATATTTTTTATTTTTCTAAAAAGTGCCTCGCATCATTTTTTTTAGTCGGCGATTCGAGCGTGAAAAACGCGCGAAAATTATATGACATCTCGATACGTATGAGAATTTTGCAAAAAATACAACTTGACCATTTATTTTTCATTTAAGATAATGTTCTAAAAATTAAATGTTTAAACCCAGATTTTAAAGATAGAAAAAAAATTTCAAAAAAATCTTCATTGGGTCATCACTCTGAGTACGCATATACTAATTACCTCATCCATTTCAGAAACACCCTGTATATACATAGTGAGGGAAATATAGGGAGGGCACTCTCTAGTGCCAACCGACAGATTAAATTAGGAGATTTTTAGGCCAGGATCGTTTAAGACGTCTCTGGGAGTTATAAAGGATTGAAAAGAAGATAGGCGTTTTAATGATGGATTGTTGTGATGGATTAAATTAGAGTGAAAGGAGACGTAGTGAGAATTTGGATTCTTTATTAGGTAACTAAATAGTAATAATGGTAAATTGGTAAATGGTATTCGGTTGTTGACAATAATGTCTTAGGTATGTATGGGGGTTAAAAAATTATGTAATGTTTTGTGGAGCTCTTCTCGTAGTGGGATAAACTTAAAATTTGAACCATATAGGTTCCCTATATTGGTAGGTATCGCATGTAAAGTATAAATTTAGGAGTTGAAATTCATAGCCCTTTATATTTTTTAGTTTTAGACATTTACATATTTTTATTTCATACTTTTCCTATCATAAATTTGTATCATACTTTTCTTAAAATAGTATTAATTTGGATTCTGTATTGGGTGGCTAAGGTATTACCTTATGGTATTTGATTCTTGTTATAATAATATTGGAAATCTGTAATTAACTCAGATTAAAAGTATGCCTAAGTTAGGTACAAACCTATATTGAGATTGACTATTTATCTAAACATCTTGCAAATAGTTTATTTTGAATCAAGATTATTAAATAATTCCTAAAGAATTTCAACTGCTAAATTCATACTTTGCATGCGATACCTACCAATATAGGGAACTTATGGTTCAAATTTCAAGTTATAAAAGTTAGTTATAAGCAAAAATTATTTAGCTCTTGTAAATTAAACCTATATCAATTCTTTCAATCAAAAGTATGAATGCATATTTTACTTAACTTTAGAGGACCATAGTTAATAAACTAGCGAACCAAAATTGATGATTTGACTGTCAACATTTTCAGAAAAAAAAGCTTTACCAGAATCAATTAAAAATATAAAAGTTACCATTTGAAAAATAAAGTTGATTTATCTATTAGTACATCTGCGTGTTTAAAAATTTAAAAATGTTTATAAATAAATTGCCGGTTAAAAATACAATTTTTTTCGTTTTAACGAAATTCTATGTCATCGATCCATAATCGTTAAAAACCCCCGGATACAATGACATAAAATACACCCTGTATATTAAGCTGAATAATAAAACCTGTTTAATTTTTGGAAGGCTTTTTATTTTATATAGCATTTATTATATAAGTTAAGGCGTTCACTGGAAACGCGGCGAACGGCGATATGTCGGCCGACGTCCCTAATTATCATAATATGTAATATTAATAAAATATTCGTACAAACGGTTTACTAACACCTAGTACACCGCTTTATTATAATTTATAATGACGACGAATCCCGGATTTAAACATTATAATATTATGTTATTCCGAGCTCAAAAAATTATAAAATCGTTTGTCGACATGAAATATCTTTGTTGAACTTTGTTCAAACTTTGTTGAAAACTGAACCCTAAGGGCCAGTTGTACCATCTCTGATTTAAGTTAACCGGAGTTTAATCGGCCGAATTTGCCCGGTTAAATATCTGTTATCATCTGATTACGCTTAATCAAAGTTTAACCGTAGACGGTACAACTGGCCCGGAAACCACCAACGAAATGATTGCATATCGACTCGATTAAACAAACTCGAAGTTAAGGTATACCAATAAACATTTAATCGTAAAATATTGAATTTTTGAGAAAAAAAATCTTGAAACTGTAAAGAATATTGCATATTGCTTAAAATTACATTGTATTGTTTTATTTCTGCTTATTTTAGATTCTGACCAAAGCGATGGCGATGGATGAAATGATTTTACAATTATGTGTTTTTTTTTTAAATTTTTATTTGTGTCTGTGTACACGATTGTTGTTATTAATAGTTGAAACTTTTAAGTATATTATAATATGTATACAAAAATGCTAATAAACAAATATTAATAATTCAACTAAACCTGCTACCGTAATAATAGCAATATAAATATAATATAAAATATCCTAGGATGACAAACCGTCTCCGCTCAGAATATATACTGTATTCAAATTAACACCATCCATTACAGTTACCTAATTGCGACCAACTGACTACTGTACAGCAGAATGACATCCACTTACCAGTTTTTTTTTTGTACATCTTTTTCAAATTGTTATACCTTTTTACTATTGGTAGTGTATTTCTTTAGTTAGGTTGCTTGTAGAATGACTTAGAAATAAAAAAATAAGTTTCAATTATTATATTTGAAAAGTAAAGTAATTTTTTAGGTACGAGTAAAGTAACTTAATTACTTTTTAAAAGTAATTTACCTAACACTGCACATACCCTACTAGAGTTTGCCTAGTGCCAACATTATTAGAAAAAGTCAATACCAGTAAAATATAATGAGATCTAACTACCTGGGTGGGTTCATTTTCCTCCAAAAATGAGATACTGTTTTCTCAACTCACCATTTTTCTCAAAAAAAAAAAGGTTTGATTCAATTTCCCACTTGTAACCTACTGTACAGCAGAGTGACACACACTTACCAACTTCTTATTTTTTTATTTGATGCAAGTACCCAAGAGAAAAACCTTCCACTGACTTTTTTCCTTAAAAAAAGGTGAGATTCTATTTTTCCCAATTATAAAAATTTGACTAATATTTCTTTTTTGAACAGGTTAGGTTAGGTTAGTGTAAACAGTATTATAAAAACATGGGTAACTTATTGTTCATAGTTATATTCAATTTTTATTTTAATAACTATAATCTTTATATTAAATATAAACGTAACTTAGTTAAGATTATTTTTTTTTTTAATAATAATAATAATAATAATATTTATAAAAATATTATTTATTTTACAATAAATTCCAATAACATTTAAAAATAAAGGAGTTACATGAATATTCAAAGAAAAAAATAACTAAAATTATATATAAATCAATTTACATGTATGTGACGTATCGTATATAATTATATTATATGAGTGTAATAAATCTATGTTAATTAGTTTCCTAGACATTAAAATATTCGAAAGGGAGAATGACATATCTTTAGACGATATATTTGGCGTATAAAATCGTTGTTTATGTCTAAAGTTTTGCGAGTTTATTTTAAAGTACCTACATTCTATAAGTTTTGGGCAATAAATAATATTGTTTAATAGTATAATATTGGTAATTGTAAATCGAACTGTACGAAAGCCATGCTGTTCATTTACTGTAGTGTTTTCACATAAAGGAGTTGGTCTTTTATTTATACCTTTAGAGAATAGCTTAGGTATAATTGCTAATTTCGAAATTAGAGGAGAATTTAAGACAGAATCTCTACTTTTATTTTTATGGATGGGAGATATCAATGAGGTTTTTCATTTATTTGGGAATATACTAGTATTAAGAGATTTATTAAAAATGATATTTAAAACCAGTGTTAAGATAAAAGCACATTTATTTAAGGAAATTGAAGAAATATTGTCAGTGCCTGTTGATGTTTCAGATTAATTTTCCATAGTTCATTAAATATATCCATTTTTCTATTGAACAATAAAGGTCAAGAGTATTTATGAGATATTCAATGTTGGGTAAATTTAATGTATTTATATTAATTGTATCCGGAAAAATATGATTTGAATAGGTTTACAATATCATTTCCATCATCTGCTTTTTTTCTATATATGGTATTAATACGTGAGAATTAATTTTTTCTTTTATTAAAAAGAATTTTAAAGTAGAGGAAATGTGGATTTTCATTGATATTACTGTGAGATTATTGAAGTCCAGGTTTATTAGAATTAAAAGTTCAGAAATAATGAATAATAAATAATTTTATGTGTCTTGAATAAGTGATCTTTTTAAAGTCATTTACAGGTGTGTCATTTTATGGTTATTTAAATATTTTCTTCTATAAAAAGTTCTATCACAAATATTACATTAATACGGCTTTACACTGTTATGTATTTTTTTATGCATTGTTAAATTACCTGATGATATAAACCCTTTATAACAGATATCACATTTGTAAGGCTTTTCACCAGTATGTATCCTCATATGCGTTGTTAAAGCACTTTTATGGGAAAAAGCTCTATTACAGATAGCGCATGAATATGGTTTTTCTCCTGTATGTGTCCTAGTATGGATTGTTAAAGTAGTTGTTCCAGAAAATAGTTTATCACAGACATCACATTTATGTGGTTTTTCTCCAGTATGTATTTTTGAATGTAGTTTTAGAGTACTTGCTCGAGAAAATAATTTATCACAGATATTGCATTTAAATGCTTTTTCTCCAGTATGTGTCATTATATGGGATTTACAATTATTTTTCCAAAAAAAGCTCTATTACAGATATCGCAAATATATGGCCGAGTATGTCTCCGTTTATGAGTTGTTAAAGTTGATGATTTATTAAACTGCTTATCACAGATATTACATTTATAAGTCTTTTTTTCATGCGTAATTTGATGCTTCTTTAAATATTTTTTGAGCGAAAAAGCTTTTTTACAGATATCACAAATATATGGCTTTATTTTGGTATGTACGCTTGTATGCTGTGTTAGAGTACTTGATTGAGCAAAGGCTTTTTTGCAGAAATTACATTTATACGGCCTTTCGCCGGTATGCGTCCTTATATGCGCCGCTAATTCATGTTTGTTAGAAAAAGATTTCTCACAGATATTACATTTATAAGTCTTTTTTTCATGCGTAATTTGATGGTTCTTTAAATATTTTTTGAGCGAAAAAGCTTTTTTACAGATATCACAAATATATGGCTTTATTTTGGTATGTATTTTTGTATGCTGTGTTAGAGTACTTGATTGAGCAAAGGCTTTTTTGCAGAAATTACATTTATACGGCCTTTCGCCGGTATGCGTTCTTATATGCACCGCTAATTCATGTTTTTTAGAAAAAGATTTCTCACAAATTTTGCATTTATATGGCTTTACACCAATATGTGTTCTTGCATCCACAGTCAAATTGGAAGCTGTAGAAATTTTACCATGGTTATCAGTCAATTGATTTTTCCTTAAGCGGTTAGATTTCAAGTCCAAATCCATACGATTAAAAAATTCTGAAGAGTTGTTTTCGTGGGAAACTGATGTTCCTTGAAATTCCCAACAGTCACTAACATCTATTTCTACTTTAATTTTGGTGTCAATTTTGCTTCTGTCTTCTTCAGTTCTAGTTCTAAAAAAAAAAAAAAGGTATTTTAAAAATGTTAAACTTTATCAAATTAAGGAAAATAAATATAACTACATATTAAGTAGATTTTAATATTGAATTGGAAAAAAAATGTAATAGCTTAAAACTTAATTATATATTCAAAATATTACATCAAATTTGACATCTTGACTATAACTTTTATAATATTATAAAATTAAATACATATATTTATTTATACCGCTACCTGTCGAATATGTTCAAATACAAAAAATACAAGAGCACTTATCATATAAATGACAATATTATAATTTTTTGTTTGTATATGTACACGATAAATAGGTAGTGTTGCCGCCCGAAAAGCAACATTATTATTAACGTTACGTATTTTTTTTTTTATTGGTCTAGATCAGGGGTCGGCAATGTGCGGCTCGCGAGCCACATGTGGCTCTTTCGGTCTAAAGTGGCGGCTCTCCAGCTACACACACAAAAATTAATATTTTATGTTCAAAAACAATATTTTATAAAAAAAGTATATTATTTTTGTTGCTTTTGGAAATATGAAATAATACATATTATACAATTTGATAGGGCCCGCATGGAGTACAGTTTATCGCTGTAAAATGTTTATTATAGAGTCTAATATCGCGATGCTATCTAAAACTAATTAGTGATTAGTCATACGCCGTCACAAAAAGTTAACGACGTGAACAAAGTCCAAAATAATACGATATCATTTTACGACTTATTTTGTTCGACGAATTGACATCCGTCAGTCAGTCGTACAGCGCAGATGACGTTACGTTGCATGTGCGTGTTAATTTAATTTAATTTAATTTCTAGTTTTTGGCTGTATCGTCACTATATTTTATTTTTTCACTCATTGTTTCATTATAGAGAAGAGACTATTAAGAAGCAAATTATTTTTTGAAAGGTGTGTACACATGTAATATAATAAAATACAATAGAATTTAATAAAATTAAATTTAAAAATCATTATTTCAGCGTCATTATGGCATCTAATAAAAAAAGGAAAAGAACTGAAGAAAATAGAGAATTTCATCAAGATTGGACGGAGTCCTTTGCGTTCATATGCAACACAGATGGCCTTCCGACTTGCCTCATTTGTCACGAAAAGCTGGCGCACAATAAAAAGTCAAATTTGGAGAGACACTTTAATACAAAACATACCCAGTTTTCTAGTAGATATCCAATCGGTGACACACGAAAAAAAGCTGTAGATGAGCTTAAAAAAACAAAACAGCAGTCAAGTTCCATGCTAAGTAACTGGACGCAATCTTCAAATAACGTAAATCAGGCTAGCTTTGCAGTAGCACTAGAAATTGCAAAAAGAGGGAAACCATTCTCGGATGGTGAGTACGTCAAAGATTGTTTCATACGTGCATCTGATGAACTGTTTGGTGATTTCAAAAACAAAGACGAAATCATGAAAAAAATCAAAGATTTGCCTCTATCAGCTAAAACAGTACAAGATAGAACTGCAAAAATGTCTTCAAATGTAACACATATGCAAGTGAGAGACATTCAAGTAGCTTCTGCCTTATCACTTGCTATAGATGAGTCGTGTGACATAAAAGATACGGCACAAGTATCCCTTTTCGTCAGATATATGTCGTCCCAAGGTCCAAAAGAAGAACTGCTAGGGTTGCTACCGCTCTCTAGACAAACTCGTGGGGAAGATATAGCAAATGCTGTGCAAAAATGCCTGGAAGACAATGGAATAAATTTAAATAAAATCGTTTCCATAGCAACTGATGGAGCCAGAAGTATGACAGGAATACATAAAGGGGCAATATCGATTCTTCAGACAAAAATTAACCACGAAATCCTAACATTTCACTGCATAATTCATCAAGAGGCGCTTTGTGCCCAAACATTTCCGGCCGAAATAGTTGAGGTCATGAACTTAGTAATTAGAATTATTAACAGCATCTTGGCAAAAGCACTCTACCATCGACAGTTTAAAGATTTCCTTAAAGAAATAGATAGTCCGTATTCTGACCTGCTTTTGCACAATAAAGTACGATGGCTTTCCAGAGGTAACGTATTAAAACGTTTTGCTTCGTGCTTGAGAGAAATAAAAACATTTCTCAATGAAAAAGGCATTGACCATCCCGAATTGGAAGAAGACAAATGGTTACAAAAATTCAACTTCATGGTAGATATCACAATGAAACTAAATGAGCTAAATATAAAACTACAAGGAAAGGGAGTCCCAGCATATGCCTTGCTGGAAGAAGTGGTTTGTTTCGAAAAAAAATTACTAATTTTTAGTGAAGACATAGAGAGCGGTAAATTACTTTATTTTAGAAATCTGAAGAAATATCGTGATGAAACCAATGCAAATATTGACATTAATTACTTTTGCATAACTATAAAAAAAATGAAGGATGAATTCGCCAAAAGATTCGAGCAATTCAAAACAAACAAAAGTACTCTCGCATTTATAGTAAATCCTCTCAACACAAACACCCATGATATCAACATTTAACCATTTGAAATTGATGCTGGATCGTTTCAAATGCAATTGCTGGATTTAAAAAAACAAAGACCTGTGGAGTGACAAGTTCATAGAACTCAAGAGTAAGTTGGAAGAATTGGAGGTTCAGAAATGCATGCACGTCGCGCAGAAAAAGTGGACAGCTCTAAAAGAAATGCCGAGAGTAGAGGAATTTATATTCGACGCATGAAATAGTCTTCCAGAATGCTACAGTGAAGTGAAAAAGTTGGCATTTGGAGTGCTTGCAATTTTTGGGTCAACATATTCGTGTGAGCAAGCGTTGTCTTGCATGAATACAATAAAAAATAAAGTAAGAAGCCAACTAACAAATAAAAATCTAGAGTCGTGCTTGAAACTTAAAACAACAAGTTATGAGCCAAATTTAAAAGACCTTTCAAAAGACATGCAAAATGTGTTTCTCTATTATTAAAAACTGTTTTTTTTATTATAAATGTATTATATTATAACAATTAATTTTGTTATTATTATGTATATTAAAATTTAAAAATAAAATTATATTTAAAAAATTATGAACATTTTTAGTGGCTCTTTAAAATCTGAAAAATTTTGTGTATTGTAACTTTTGGCTCTTCCATCAAAAAAGATTGCCGACCCCTGGTCTAGAGCAAGGCAACTATGGTCATTAGCTACTGTGTGAGTTGAGATTTGTAGGGTTAGAACGGTTGGTATGATTGGTACGTTTGGTTGGCAACACGTGTATGTGTGGCAAGGTTTTTGCCAATATGAACCCGGGTAATCACCCATCTGGGAACTAGTGGCAGCAGCCGTTGCTTACTCTCAATAACGTTGTGTGATTGATTTCAGCCACTGCGCTAAGCCGAGCTACAATGTTACGTATTAAATAATGTTTATAAATATATGGTGGGGGATTGTCCTACCATACACGACGTGTGTGCCTCGCATGACATTCAGTTTAACTGTTCTGTTTCTACAATAAACACGTTATAATCATTTATATCTATAAACTGCAATTATACTGATTAACGTTTAATCATTGTATTCACATTAAAGCAACGACTCAACAAATTGGCGACGAGGACAATTTTTTAACTCATCTTGTATTAAATTAAAATACTTGTAAAATGGGTGAGGATAACAAAAGAATAACTCAATTCCATAATATAATAGGTTCACCAGGAACATTTGAATCTGGGAATGACATAACAATATTTGAATCAAGACTTACAATTTTTTTCATTACAAACTGAATGAGAAACGAAGTCCAGAAGAGAGCTATACTTCTATCTTCAATTAGTGAGAAAGTTCACAAAATATTAGTCAGTTTATGTGTTCTAGCCAAACCAGACTTTCAGATATACGACACACTATTAGGTTTGTTAAATAATTATTACAAGCCAGTGAAATTGTACTTAGCATCAAGACATGCATTTTACAACGCAAAGAAGAGACCAGACGAAACTGTGGCTAAACGGGGAAGAAGAGTAAAGAACCTGGGAATAAAATGTAATTTTTCGACGGAATTACAAATTGTAATCCGTGTCATTTTTGCTGTGGATATGAACGTGGGACCAATTCAAGATCGATTACTAGAAAAAGATGTTTCAAAAATAAGCATTATATTCGCACTTTATGGAAATGTCTGCTGCAAAAGAATCTACAATCAACAATAAAATCTGATGGATAAAGGAAGAAGCGGATTTCAAATATCAAAAACAAAGTCGGCAAGCAAAATCAGCCGAACAGCCAAACCACGCAAAAATCAAAATGTGGAACATGCGGTCGATCAAACCACACATAAAAATAATTCCGATACAAGGACTACAGCTGTAAGATTTGCAATATCTAAGGTCATTTAGCTCCTATTATGTGTATAAGTAAGAATAATAAACCTAAGTACAATAACCGCTCGAACAATAAGTTTTTATCCGAAAATTAGGTAATAGCTCAAATGAAAATATTCATGATGACAGAATCACGTACAATTTATACGACTTTTTTTTAATATTATTGAAAATAACTTTCAAAATAAAGTAAAACCATACATTATCAATTGAAAATAAAGATTTAAAATGTGAAATAGATACTGGAGCTGTACATAATGTAATGTCAAAACAATTATATAGTACAAGTTTTAATAATTTAACTTTATTATCAAACGATATTTCACTACGCGACTACGTCGGAAATGATGTAAGCCCAATAGGAAAAAATAATAGTAAATGCTAAATATTTGAAAGTCTTTTAAAATGTGTAGTTACGTAATAAAAACGGAGGACCACCATTAATTGGTAGAAATGATTTAAAAACAATAAACTATTCTCCCATTTATAACACTGTAAATGTAGATGAAACAACTCTAGAATATATTAAACAATTTCGAACATTTATTCAAAGATGAAATTGGCACCTTAAATAAATACCAAATATCGCTCAACATAATATAGGGGGCAATACCCAAGTTTTTCAAGCCAAGGTCAATTCCTTTAGCACTAAAATCTAAGGTAGAAGCAGAAATTGATCGTTCAATAGATAATAATATTTCAACTCCCGTGAACTACAGCGAATGGGCCACTCCAATTGTTCCAATTCTTGAACTCGACAGTACAGTTAGAATTTTTGAAGATTTCAAAATTACAATCAACCCCGTTTTGGAAGGAACTGAGTATCCCTTATCAAAAATAGAACATCTTTATGTGAATATAAGTAGTTTAAAATATTTCTCTAAAATAGATTTCAAAGATGCATATCAACAAATGGTAATTAAAGAGAGTTATCGCAAATACACCACAATAAATACTCATAAAGGCCTATTCAGTTATACTCGAAATTCGTTCGGAATAAAAAGCTCAGCTGGGGAATTTCAAAAAGCCATAAAATGATCAACCACAGGCTTAGAAGGGATTGGTATATTTCAAGATGACATAATAGTTGCGGGAAAAACGGTATAAGAACACAATAAGAGATTAAAAAAATTACTCGATAACGTTTTATCCAAAGTCAATTTGAGGGTTAAAAAAACAAATGTAGTTTTTTCAAAAATTCAATTGAATATTTAGGCCATAAAATTGATGAGCATGACTTGCACACTTTAACTAAGCACATAAATGCAATTAAATCTGCCTTGGTTCCAGTAAATAAAATTATGTTAAAAACATTTTTAGGTTTAGTAACATATTACATTAAAATTGGTCCAAGAGCAGCGGACATTTTTAAGCCGTTAAACTCATTACTAAGACAAGAAAAAATGGCTGTGGTTACCAAAATGTGATAAAGTATATAATGACATAAAAACAATGCTTATCTCAAGTCCTATGTTAGCACATTATGGCCAAAAACTTCCCATAATACTCACAGTCGATTCTTCGTCATACGCTTTTTCCTTAAGCGGTTAGATTTCAAGTCCAAATCCATACGATTAAAAAATTCTGAAGAGTTGTTTTCGTGGGAAACTGATGTTCCTTGAAATTCCCAACAGTCACTAACATCTATTTCTACTTTAATTTTGGTGTCAATTTTGCTTCTGTCTTCTTCAGTTCTAGTTCTAAAAAAAAAAAAAAGGTATTTTAAAAATGTTAAACTTTATCAAATTAAGGAAAATAAATAAACTACATATTAAGTAGATTTTAATATTGAATTGGAAAAAAAATGTAATAGCTTAAAACCTAATTATATATTCAAAATATTACATCAAATTTGACATCTTGACTATAACTTTTATAATATTATAAAATTAAATACATATATTTATTTATACCGCTACCTGTCGAATATGTTCAAATACAAAAAATACAAGAGCACTTATCATATAAATGGCAATATTATAATTTTTTGTTTGTATATGTACACGATAAATAGGTAGTGTTGCCGCCCGAAAAGCAACAAAATTATTATTAACGTTACGTATTTTTTTTTTTATTGGTCTAGATCAGGGGTCGGCAATGTGCGGCTCGCGAGCCACATGTGGCTCTTTCGGTCTAAAGTGGCGGCTCTCCAGCTACACACACAAAAATTAATATTTTATGTTCAAAAACAATATTTTATAAAAAAAGTATATTATTTTTGTTGCTTTTGGAAATATGAAATAATACATATTATACAATTTGATAGGGCCCGCATGGAGTACAGTTTATCGCTGTAAAATGTTTATTATAGAGTCTAATATCGCGATGCTATCTAAAACTAATTAGTGATTAGTCATACGCCGTCACAAAAAGTTAACGACGTGAACAAAGTCCAAAATAATACGATATCATTTTACGACTTATTTTGTTCGACGAATTGACATCCGTCAGTCAGTCGTACAGCGCAGATGACGTTACGTTGCATGTGCGTGTTAATTTAATTTAATTTAATTTCTAGTTTTTGGCTGTATCGTCACTATATTTATTTTTTCACTCATTGTTTCATTATAGAGAAGAGACTATTAAGAAGCAAATTATTTTTTGAAAGGTGTGTACACATGTAATATAATAAAATACAATAGAATTTAATAAAATTAAATTAAAAATCATTATTTCAGCGTCATTATGGCATCTAATAAAAAAAGGAAAAGAACTGAAGAAATAGAGAATTCATCAAGATTGGACGGAGTCCTTTGCGTTCATATGCAACACAGATGGCCTTCCGACTTGCCTCATTTGTCACGAAAAGCTGGCGCACAATAAAAGTCAAATTTGGAGAGACACTTTAATACAAAACATACCCAGTTTTCTAGTAGATATCCAATCGGTGACACACGAAAAAAAGCTGTAGATGAGCTTAAAAAAACAAAACAGCAGTCAAGTTCCATGCTAAGTAACTGGACGCAATCTTCAAATAACGTAAATCAGGCTAGCTTTGCAGTAGCACTAGAAATTGCAAAAAGAGGGAAACCATTCTCGGATGGTGAGTACGTCAAAGATTGTTTCATACGTGCATCTGATGAACTGTTTGGTGATTTCAAAAACAAAGACGAAATCATGAAAAAAATCAAAGATTTGCCTTTATCAGCTAAAACAGTACAAGATAGAACTGCCCATAATACTCACAGTCGATTCTTCGTCATTCGCACTATATGTGCAATCATATCGCACATTTATCTTGACCAATCAGAAAGACTTATTGCATATGCATCACGAGTACTACCAGACGGTGAATGCAAATTTCCACAAATCAAAAAAAAAAGTCTAGCCATAATTTTTGGCGTTCAAAAATTTTACGATTATTTATACGGTAGAAAATTTACATTAATTACTGATCACAAACCGTTTATCACGCATTAAAACAAACCAATGTAACAATAATATAAATGAATATGATTACGCTGACATTAATTTTATTCACAGTCACCAATTCCGCTAGATTGGCACAAAATTAAAATTGAAACGAAAAGAGATCCAATTATTTCTAGAGTATTACACGCTACGAAAACAGCTTCATATAGGAATGACTTTTCAATAAATTCCAAATTAAACTCGTATAATACACGCCAAATTTTGTAAGTCAATTCTAACTGAACTGCATTCTTGTCATTATTGGCATGAAGAGTACGAAAAGCATAGCGCGTTCATATTTCTGGTGGCCTAGTATAGATAAAGAAATTTAGAATATGGACCTAAACTGCAATGAATACATAAATGCGTGACCTAATCTTCTTAAGTCAGTACTAACTCCGTGGAAATGGCCACAAAGACAGCGGACAAGAGTGCATTGCGATTTCTTAGGTCCGTACAAAAACAGAACATTCCTAATTATTGTCGATGCAGCAACCACAAAGTGGTTTGAAGTTTTTCAAGTGAGTTCGATAACAGCACAAACAGTCATAACAAAAGTGTCTGAGTTAATTGCATGTTTTGGCATTCCCAGAACAATAGCAACTGACAATGCAAAATGTTCTAATGGCATTGAATTCTAGTCATATTTCCACCTTTCCACCCAGCATCAAATGGATTTGCCGAATAAGGAGCAAAAATAGTTAAGCAATTTTTTAATAAATGTTCAACATCATTACATAATTTGAATACATTTTCATTGATGTATAGAAATACTGTATACTCAACTACAAATAAAACGCCTGCAAAACTTATATAGCCGCTCAACACGTATTATTTTTAATTTATTAATCCCAAATACGAAGGAAGTAGTTATTAATAACCAAATTACACGAATAAAAAATTCTGGAAAAAGAGATATTAATGTAAAAGAGGGTGATATGGTATTAGTTAAGGATTATCAAAATAAAAATGAAAATTGGTAAAAAGGAATAATAACAGAAAACATTAACCAAAACACTCATAAAGTCATACTAGACGAGGGTTCAGAATGGATAAAACACACTGATCAGATATGGCCGCCACACAATCAAATAAATAACTCACCGTCCCCTGCAACCAGCATAATAAATTTACCCAATAATGATTCTACTAAATCTGAACCAACACATAATATCGCATCGATTGATACACAAATAACTCCTAGACCCTCCAGAATAAGAAAGCCACCCCAATGTTATTCTTCTTTCAATTATAAATAATGAATGACACATTTGCAGATAAAAAAATAATTACAATTATTTAATGTTAATAGCTTATTATGAAATATATATTATATATATTATACTCTATTCCACCTAAGAGTGAACCGCTTTCGCGCACGCAGACTGAGCCGCCGATCATTGTCTGACCCCCCTGGTGACGGCTAGGCGTTCTGTCATTGGTCGACAGTCATCGCCGGTCGTCGTTAGTGATCGACCGCCGTGCATACAGAGAATCATAAAAACATAGCTGTTTTCGCGATTCATTACTGTACAACACGTATTTTGAATTTTCATCATAAATCAAACTGTATTATATACAAACACATAATCATAAAATATTATAAATTAAATTGTTTTATTGCTTAAACAATAAATTTAATATAATAGGTATAATACAAATACAATTTTTTTAAGAATACGCACACTACGTAGGCAGTTGCAGTTTCGTGGCGGCCCTCACCAACGTTCGCGGCGGCGCCCGTCTTGTGGTGGGGATGCGCGAACAAAACGAGTTTTGGTCGGCCGAGTGGTTCACTCTTAGGTGGAATAGAGTATAGGTATCATTATTATTAGGATACATTGTAAATTTCAATCATAAATTGAAACATTTAGAATTGTATATATCAAAATATTTTTTATAACAAATTCAAATTTTACTTATAAGGAAAGAGGTGTTACGTATTAAATAATGTTTATAAATATATGAGGGGGGTTGTCCTACCATACACGACGTGTGTGCCTCGCACGACATTCAATTTTACTATAAAAAATAATGCTGTTTTTACAATAAACACGTTATAATATCTATAAACTGCAATTATACTGATTAAGGGGCCTCGCTACGGTCATTATTTAAGGGGCAACATTTAGACAATTTCTAATCTTGCATAGCCACCCGGGATCTATGTGTTAGTTTCAAATGATTATTAGTGTGAGTGAAATTAAATGCGGGTATCCTCTCTCGAACGCGCATGCACATGTCAATAACTCTGTTGAAATATACAATTAATACTAGTAGTCAACCTTGACACGTGTGTACATTTTAGTATATAGTTATACGAGTATACGACTCACTCTCTTTACGGATGTAACACGACCTCGGTGGTGCATATATATAGGACCTTTGTAGTATGTAATACTCACTTGCACAGTCGCCGTCGTACAGTGCGTATACGGTGTGTGTGTATTGTTACAGTTAAATACTCTAGTTATACGTTATTATATATTATACTTATACATAATCATATTGTCGTGTTATTATTCATTTATATTAATACTAAAGTCATTAGTCCGTCAAGCGTCACTTTCAACAAACTCGATAACCATATTATCAATTCCACTACACGAATTTTACAAAAACATACAAACATTTGTTTTGACAAAATTGAAGTTAGTTAATATTGCCTGATTTTGATTCTGAAAAAATATTTGAATTCAGCAGATAAATGTCTGTAGATCGAATGAAACATTTTTCGTCTTTAATATTAATTTTAATTTTAATTATGATTCGAAAAAGTTGATATTTTCAAGTTTTCAATTACAGCTCACAATAATATAAAATTTAGTTTTACAAAGTGCTTCGTAGAATCTGTAGACCTTTTTTTGGTGAGTTCAAATTTTTTTTCAGAATTAAAATCGGACAACGTTAACTAACTTTAATTTTGTCAATACTTTAGGTCTTTTCAGCTAAAATTGACAGCAGTAGCGATACCCCTTAACGTTTAATCATTGCATTCACATTAATGAAACGACTCAACAATTAATGTCTCTTACCACCGCCGGCCGATATACACTCACACGCGCATACATTATCCATGAATTATATTGTTTTCTTTTTGTATTGTATTTATGTGAATTATATAATATGTAGATTACGCGCAGGGGTTGATTGGGGAGAGATTTCGGCCCGGGAAAATATAAATACTAATTTACCAAATATTGAATTTTAACCAACATAATATTATTATGTACTACTATTTTAACATAACTACAATTTTTTTAACACATTTGGCGAGATAAAACGGCTGTACATATTTTCTCAATAATAATATAATATTTTTTATTTTGCAATATTTCTATTTATTTCAGTCTCAAGACTCAGTTGATGACGAGGGGCCGTCGAGGACCTACCAATTTTATTCATATGTTATTATAGTATTATTGTTGGTTAGTATCTAGAACATTATTATTATTTTATTGTTTTTTATGTTGTAACATCATAATATTAGTGTCAATTGTATATTTAATTTTTATTTATACCATACCATTGTTGTTGTTGGTGATCAATCATTTTTTAAGGCCCTTCTAGTAACGAAGAAATTGATCCAAACTTAATAGCTGACATTAATCTAAATAGTACAAATATTTTTGTTTCTAATTTTTCGTCAGATTTTGATTATAGTGATTCAGACTATAGTGAAAAAGTGTTAACTAACATTACTAAATGGGCTATTCAACATAAAATATTAAACTTGGCTTTATCTGATTTGTTAAAAGTATTGAAAATTAATCATTAATGTTTTGATTATTTTCCCATAGATGCCAGAACATTATTAAAAACTAATGTTAGTAAACAGCCCTTACAAATTAAAAATATGAATCCTAGAATTTTTCATTGTTTTGGATTAGCTAATGGCATAAAATCGGCCATTGGTCCAAATGTATTTTCTGATGATACAATTAAATTACAATTAGGAGTAAATGGTTAACCTTTGACTAAATCCACCAATAGCCAGTTTTGGCCAATTCTCTGCTATATTTCTAATTTTAATAATACTAAGTCGCGTGTGTTTTCGGTTGATTTGTATTGGGGTACAAAAAAGTCACAAAATAGTAATTTGTATTTATCAGAATTAGTAGCCGAATTAAAAGGATTGTGTTTTTATGGTATTGATCTACCTGTTGGTAAAAAAAAAGTTTATGTTGAAGCTATTTGTGCTGATGCCCCAGCTATAAGTTATATATTAAGTACCAAAGGCATACAGGGTTTTCTTCTTGCATTAGGTGTTCAATAACGGGAGTATTTTTAGAAAAAAAGGTTTGTTTTCGTGAAACCGTTTTCAACAAACGTACTCATGAAGAATTTCTTAACAGACAAGATGAAGACTATCAAGTTCATAACACTATTTCCATTTTAAGTACCCAATATAAACATGGTATATAGTTTTCCACTGGATTATATGCATTCGGTTTGTTTGGAGTTACTAAAAAAAATATTTTGCTATGGTTGGGTACTTTGAAAAACTCACCATTATCAGTTAGATTACCAAGCCAGAGTGTTAAATTAATATCAAATAGATTAATGCATTTAAAATCAAACATAGCTCGTGATTTTTCTAGGGTTCCAAGAGGACTACATGAAGTTTGAGATGGAAAGCCACAGAGTTTAGGACATTCATATTGTATACAGGGCCTGTAGTATTTAAATCTATTATTAGTCTTGAATGTTATGAACATTTTCTGTGTTTACACGTGTCTATAACTGCACTTTTAAGTCCCTCTCACAGATATCTTATACATTTTATCGATAAGCTAATGAATTACTATGTAAAAAAATTTGGTGAAATTTATGGAGAAGAATTTTTGTGATCATCTGATTGTTATATTGGATATTTTGACAGTAACATAAAGTTTATTATTATGAATGCTGTAAATATTTGTTACCATCGTGAAAGTCAAGCAAATGTATTTTTGGGAAGAATTTTCCATACTGTTTAACTATTTTAAACCAATAGACAGTTTAAAGTTAGGAATTGCTTACATTTATGATTTTTCAGATAATTTAATTATATGAAATATTAATACAATTAATTTAAAAAAGTATATGGCACTTGACCTAAATGATGACATTAATAATAAAATTGTTTTACCGATATTACACCCTAAATAGTAATATTTTTCAAGAATAAACTGTATTTTTATATTATAGTTTTTACTTTAAATATTGCAATTGTTTAATATTATATATATTTATAATAAATTAATGTTATATGATCTGTATGAATTGATTATTTTAATTTTAATACAGCTTTTCATGGAGTCATTATATTCAGTAGTCAATTTTTTAAATAATAATACTGTAGAGGGTGTCCCCAGTAATTGGATTAAAGATAATACCTATGCCTGGCCATTTAACCAAAAAAATTCTAAACAAATGATTGAACAAAAATATCAAACAAATAATAAAGAATTTACTTTTTTTAAAATAAGAATGCTTAGTTCCGGTATAAGTGAGTTGTATCATTTTTATTTTCAGTTGATGATAAATGTTTGTAATTATAAATAAAAAGTATAACATTCTGTCAAATGAAGAATATTAACACTTGGTCTACATTTATTATTAGAAACTTTAGCAGAAGCAAGATTCAAAGCTAAAAAAGCTGAATTAACATCAGACCTATCTGATTATGACAATAATAAAAAACGAATTGAAATAAATAAATTCTCTTCAACAAAGTCTATGGAATGTCCTATATATAATTCAGGTAACACAATGAAATTCATTTTAAATTTGTTTTATATGTAAAATATTTTAGAAGTTTTGTCGTTATAATATATTATTAACTTTTTCAAGTAGTAGTATTATAATTAAATACATATTACAGGCAGTATAGTTATTTATAAAATATATATTTTTTAATTTTTTAGATTCTGATGGTAGTTTCATTGGCACAATGTGTAAGAAAAAAAAAGAAAATGCAAATAAATCTGTTGAAAAAAAAATGGTTTGTATTATTATAGTATTTGACTGTATTATGCAATTTAATTAAAACTAACTATCATAATATTATAACCTGTTATAATAAATATATATAATTTCAGGGACCGAAGGCACATTATTTTTCAAAAGGAAACTTACATTTGGAGTTGGTAATTTAAAAAAAAAGCTATTCCACTAGAAAATATTAGTCGTCATTTAAGTCCTCACAAAAGTCCAGGTAAAAGATAACTATGTCTAAATAAAATATATTTTGTAATAATAATTTGTTTAAATTATATATGCTGTGGGTTTTGATAATTGCAATATAAAATCATAATATAGGATTATTAAAATTCCAGTAATAAATAAATACATTTTATATATTGTACTTAAAGTATGTTTCATATACTGTCTTATAGATGCTAAAAAATGTTAGATATTTTAACATCTTGGATGCAATAATAATAAATATGAAAAAAGATTTTCAGCTAAAAGCCTACAAATGGCAATGGCTATTGATAGTTTCACAAAACTGAACTTTGATGAAAGTTAGTTTTTCATAGACAACTTACAAAGTAAAAATTTGAATATTTAAATAATATAATAATATGCTTAGTATATTATTGAAAAAAAAAATTATTTTATTTGCTTTTTGTAGAAGGTATGTAATGTTGATGTTGTAACGCTGAAATCGGAAAAGTTAGTAGCTAAAAACTGTAATATTTGTTTAAATAAACATGAAGATGTTGAGTTGGAAGATTTGAAGAAACTATTATTAGATAAATCTGTCTATCCCAATTTGTACTCACTATAACAAGTAGCATTATCCATTCCTATCAGTTCGGCTACGTGTGAATGGTCGTTCTCAGAAATGAGAAGAATTAAAACATGGCTTAGAACTTATATGCACTAAAAAAGATTTACAAATCAAACTGACAAGCTGAGACTATAGATGAATGCAAGATGTTACATGCAAATCAGCAATATTTTAGAGTCAGCCAAACTACCACCCAGAAAATGGTGCTCTAACTCGGCTGATATATTCAAAAACGTAGAAGCAGCCGAAAAGGAGCCATTATTCATAATCCAAATAGAAGCAGATGAGATAGTAGAATCCCTTGGGTGATGTTGTTTGATGTGCTTGGATATAAAGCTATAACGCCAGCTAAGAGTCCAAGGTGCACATAAAGAATATTTTTATCAGACCTTAACAGGATTTTCGATCCTCCAGGCTTTTTGACACCTGTACTCATTAAAGACAATATTCCTACAACTGTGGCAAATAAAAATAGATTGAAACCAACTAACCCCAGACGAGATAACAGAGAAGTGGCTACGATTTTACAGACAGTTCGAGGAACTCGGAGCGTTAACGATTCCCAGAAAGTGCAAGGCGTTCATGAGCTACCACATTGAACTGCACGGATTTTGTGACGCTTCGGTAGAAACTTATGGTGCATGCATTTATTTGGAAAGTTAAGGCCAGAATGAACAGTGGTATTCACGGCTATTATGTTCAAATTCAAGATTAGCACCAGTTAAGGGAGCCACAATACCACGTTTAGAACTTGGAGGCGCTCTGGTGTTAGCGCAGTTGACAGAAAAAGTTGCAGCAGCATGGGAATTAGATGTCATGGATTTCTACGTCTGGACAGATTTCATGGTGGCATCGGGTTAGATTCGAAGTAAAACAACTAGATTTAAGACCTACGTCGCAAATCGCGTAGACCAGATACATGAACTGACCAATACACAACAATGGAAGTATATAGGAACTGCAGATAATTCGACAGACATGCTATCAAGAGGTGTATTGGCACAAGAACTAAAAATCTCTGAGGTATGTGGAATGGACCATAGTGGTTGAGCCACGGCAATGATAGTTGGAAACATTTAGTCACCACACTATCAAATGAAGAAACATTACCTGAAAAACGAGTGGTTCAGCTCGTGAATGGTCAGTCAATCGGATTAATCGATAATTACTCAAGTTGGGAAAACTAGTAAAAGCCGTCGCCTAGTTTCTGAAGTTTAGACTTCCGAAGAACAAAGAAGATCGGCACAACAGCACGGTATATGTAGTGACGTGTGACGTATTTAAAGAAAGCGTCAGTGATCGATTTTTTATATTTTGTTGTATTTTCAAAACGAATAACCGTATACCTATTAATTGTTCATCATATATTTATATCAGCATTTTCCATACACGGTTAAATTTTCAAACTATTTCGACGCTTTTTGAGCTATTTAAAGCCATGATAATTTTTTCAAATTTTGTTAACTATTTTTCAGTTAAAAATTTATAAAGTTTTTTTTTCATAGATGAGAAATTTTAATAAAAGATTCCCAACAAAATTTTCTACTAGTAACAAAACAATTAAGTTTGGCGTTAATTGACAATATTTTTTTATGACAGTTTGAATATATAATTTTTCGATATTGTAAATTTAATAGTAATTTATCAAATTCAACAAGACCTTAAAGCACTAAGCAGTCACTCACCTACCCACACACCACCTACAAAAGTTATCAGGTATTTACACGAGTAGCCATGCGTGTTCAGCGCCACTGAGCTAGGTCTAGGCTAACGCTCAGAATCGTTTTTCGTATTCAATGAATTATCATTGAATTTAAAATATATAACACATCCATTATAAAGACATATTCGATAACAACTGTACAGCGATACTCACTTGTCCACCTTTTTAATTTTATATAAAATATTTAAAAATCTTATTTTACTAAATATCACATCAGTATAACTTTAACAAAAAAAAAAATTGCAGAAAAGTTATTTTTCATGGAACAATTTTCTTATTTTGTTGCAATTAAAAAACAATTAACCGCTTATATAATTTAAACTTTCACCAAAAATATATGATTCAATAAACCATAGGTACAATTTACATCATAATATTTTGACTCTTTTTTATAAGCATAAGAAAAAATATATTATTTTAATATTATTTTGACAAAATCACTAAAAATTGCAAATTATTGTGTAGTTAATGACTACCAATTCAAAAACATAATTTCTCATAAACAAATCATATTAAAGCCAAAAATCTATAAAAAGCGGAAAACTGTTTTTTTTTTTTTGGATATTTTATGTTCAATTTTATCCAAAATTGGGTATTTTATCCAAGAATAGCATTTTAAGTTATTTAGCTGTAATTAAAAAATATTATTTTCATGGGTATATCCTTTAAACTTTTAAAGATTATTCCGTTTTACAGTTTTACGAATAGGAAATTAAATTACTTTAGTAGCAATAATATCATAAAATAGAGGTACTTAGTAATATAGGCTGACGGACTGTGAACGCTAAGAATCTTTTTTCAAATAGGTACAATCATTTTATATCTTCGAAATCAAATTTAACATAATATCCATTACAGTGACCCAAATAACACTTTATGTACTACAGAGCAGGACCTACTTGCCAAACCTTTTTATTTAATAATTTTTCGAAACTATATCCTTATAGGTTAAACCACATATTAAAAAAAAAAATCTATAGAAATTAATATTATACTATGATGTAAATTTAATTCATACCCTTTTTGCAATTGACTATCATTGTGATGGTCTCTTTCATCAATAATTTCCTCTTTAATTTTTCTATTAAAAACTTGATTATCAATATTTTCTTGTTTTATTATTCCACTAAATACTTGAGCATCAATATTTTCTTGTTTGATAACTCCATTAAATACTTGAGCATCAATATTTTCTTGTTTGATAACTCCATTAAATACTTGATTATCACATTTTATGTGTGGGATTGCCAACGCTTTAGTACTGTGTAATATATTATGATACCTAAACAAATTGCAAAATAAAAATGATTTTTTATTCATAATCTATTAATTTAAAAACTAGATACTATGCACAAATATAATAATACATAAACTATCAAAACAACTAGTTTTATAAAAGTTAATTCTTTCAAAATGTAGGTTCAAATTATATTTTGTAATTCTACACTAATCATAATGTATTTGCTCACTTGGAATTAATCGCACAATCATCAACTGTTCTTAATGGTTCCATATTGAATTATATCCTCTTTATTGTTTGTTTTTCAATTAGGTACTGTGAACATAAACCATTACAATTAGGTACCTTTTATTAAACTTGCCATTTGGTCATAAAAGAGGTTTGTAGGGTGTGGTGTAAATTTCCATATATTTTTTTGAAAACTTTTTCTTTGGACTGTCATAAATCTGGCCACATATAAAATGAATGATATGTATTTATAATTGAGTTGGTATTGAGTCAGTATTTAGTATTTACTATTAAGTATTTTAGATTCTGAGCATAGTGAGGGAGCATTGGGATCTAGTGGTTTTACAATGGTGTTTTTTGTTTTTTTTTATCCTGTATACAAAATTTCTACCAGAAGGAGTGCTTAAATTCCAAAATAAAGTATCTTATCTTTTAGAAAATTGTATCAAGATGGTACTTTAAAGAGGTCATTTTTCTCAAAGTTATTAACCACTGACAAATTACTAAAAACCGCTAAAAATGGAATTTTAATTTCTAACGCTCTGTTTATCACCATTGAAACAAATAAAAATAACAATTTTAGTTATTTTGTTGTAATTTATAATATTAATTCAACTAATAGGCTATAATAAAATATAAAATATCCAGACTGACAAACCGTTTCCGTTCAAATCGTTTTTCGTATACAATGATATGATATCATTGAGTTCAACTTTAATACAATCCATTATACAGTGACCCACTTGTAACCTACACTACAGCAGAGCGACATTCACTTACCTCTATTTTTTGGTTTTTAAATACATTTTCACCATGTTTCAACAATTTAACAACTACCAAGGACAAATTTATAACGGCATTGAAGTATATTATAAAGAATTAAAGGATTCCTAATTATTAATTACATATCTTCATTCTCTTCATACCTTTTTCTGATACTTATCTGTCTTGTATTCTATATTTGTCGTACCTAGCCACTTTGAGAAATCAAACTTTTTATTTGATGAAAAGATGACCATTTCATGAAATGGAAACTAATATTTTACACTTCGTGAGATTCAAAAATATTTCACAAAACGGTCACTCCAATTTAACATTTTGTAATTTTTTCACAATCTGGTCGTTCACTTTGTGTACTGAAATACAACATTTATCACACACGTCTTTAGTTTGATTATATCCACTAAACAGTCTTGGGTAGTATTCCGAATACTTTAAGAATACTATTTCCAAAAGTATTTTGTGATGTATTCTGAATACTTTTATAGTATGAAAATTAAATTGTTTGATTTGCATGTTATTCCTTTGCATTTGATTTAAAACAAAAATACAAATTTTATATTTTATGAGTTGGAAATTTGGAATCAATAATATCTATTAATATCATACAATATCAAAATTATAACTGGTATCGTTTCATATGTTTATCAAAAATATTTTTAAGTATTCCAAATACTTTATTCCGAATATTATATTTATCAAGTATTCATATACATATTCGGAATACTATTTTTTATAAGTATTCGAGTATTTATTCCAAATACTTTTCAAAAGTATTTTACCCAAGACTGCCATTAACCATGTGCCAATGTCAAATATAATAAATATTATCTGTATTCTATATGACTATTATGCCTGCCTAGTTGACAGACTATCTGAAATGAGTAGATAATATTTATTAATTTTGATAAAAGTCATAATCATAATGTAATATTAACATTTTGGTAATACCTTGATGTTAAAGCAATGTATAGTTACTGTGTAGATCATTCGATCACATTGGTAAACAGAAATAAGTATGGTCTAGTGTGTTTTGAATGAAAGATATGAAATAGGCGGATTGGTACTAAAAAATATTTTATCTTCAGTGGTTCAAAAAATGTGTCTAAAATTAAATTAAATATTATACATTCATAATAGTTACAACAATAGTTTCCCTATGGTATTTAAAAAAATATTCATTGTAATTTGTCCTTGCAATGGATGAGTTTAAAGGAAAAACTGAGTTTTACCACCAAAAATTGATAAATATTATTAGGATAAGCCTGGTAAAAAACCATATAGGTATTGGGGAAACAGATAAACAAAACGCGGTCTGGTGGAAACAATTTGTACCTTTCGATTTAGTTTTATAATGGTTATTTTATACTTTTTATAATAAATTAATTTTGGTATCAAAACTTTATACGCTTTTATAGCTAACTGCATACGTTGGTAAGTACAATTTCTACTAATATTATAAAATACATTCAAATACACGTCACTTAAAGGAAAATATATGTGAAATGTCAGGAAAATACATACAATCTCCCGACTCCACGTAGGAGGGAACCCGCCTAACCATCAATACGATAGGTGTCGACAGCGTTCCCAGTGTTAATTTTCCCAATGTGGTATAGATTGTGTTTTTTACATTTGCCTCAAATCTAATATATATTTTGTCATACATTTTTAAGAACCTAAAAATCTCATAATTCATTTTAGTCTCATTTTGAGCCAGATATGTGGGAGAAAACACAAGAAGATGGTAGTCGCCATCTTAAACACGATGCTGTTCCTACCCTATTTTGTTTAACAAAAGAAGTTAAGAAACGAAAACCACCATAAAATAGACAAATAACAAAACCTTTAGATCGAAAAATGGAAGTAAACAGCGTTGGTGCTTCAGAGCTATCAGATTGTAGTTTAAATCATGTACAAGCTATGTCTGATGGTATTATTCATAATAATTTGTCTAACAATGATCACCTTTAAAAGTTTACTAACCTAACCTATGGTTTTTTAAATTAATCACTATAAAAGACAGTTAAGATTTTTATCTGATAAAAAAAAAAATTAAAGTGTTAAGCTTTTGAAATCTATTTTTAAAAATGACCAAATAGTATCTTTGTCCAGAAAATCTACTAGATTCATGAAGGGGTTTAACCTACTATTTGCAAAGCTTTAAAGATAAAATTTAGTAGTGGTAACAATGGTTACAAAGAAATATTGAAACAGAAAATAATTCTATTGCCTTCTCAAAGAACTTTAAGAAGATTGCAGATGTTAAAATTTGATAGCTGTGTACTAGATGAAGTTTTTAAATTTTTAGAAATTAAAATTCAAACGTTTCAAGATACACATGAAAAAGAATGCTTTCTTATAATAGATTAAATGGCAATAACACCCTCAAATATATTTGATGTGTCTTTAAATAAAAATGTGGGCAATATTATTTACCTAATTATGAAGGAACTGCAACAAATGGGTTACTTTTCACGTTAGGGGGCATATCGACCAGATGGAAACAAACTATTGCATATTATTTTACAGGACCCTCAGTTAATGGAATGGTTTATAATAGTGTCATAACAGATAAAATTACAAAATGTGAATCAATCGGAAAAGTAATGGCTATCACATCAGATATAGGTTCTAGTAATCAGCGACTATGGACACATTGGAATATTGCCGCTGGAAAATGTTTATACCTTATCCTTTTGACAGTAATAGAAAATTATTTGTTATTGCTGATGTGCCACACTTATTCAAAAACAATTGAAAATGATTAAAAAAATCTGAATATCTGAAAATACTATTTTATTATTAAAGATCAAAATTATAACATCAAGCTATTTTTAATTAGTAAAATGAAAGCAATTGTTAATGTTCACATTCCAAATTGTCATAAGCTACATGATTTTATAAGAAGTAGATATGTTTTATTTCGTTTAAAGATTGCTGAAAAAAACAAAATTAAATTAGCTAACAAATGGGAGTAAATTTGCTGCTAATCATTTTTGATTATGTTAAATTTTAATTAATTGGTTTTGCTTTTTTGTACATGCTATTTTTTTACATATAAAATTAAAATTTATCCAGCTTTTTAATGAAATTGTGTATGCAGCCTTACTTTTAAATTTTATATTTTATTTGTATTGTTTACTTTATTTAAAATGCAATTGATTTTATATTCTCATTTAAAACATGATATTGTATACTGCTTATAATAATTTATATATTTTCATTTTGTAAAAGAATAATTCATTCTTAATAATAAATATCATGCTTGCAAAAATTATAGTCTTCAAGTTCCACTTTTGCTACTGTATTTAAATTCTATAATATCATTATGCATGGGTATAAGCACAATTTACAAATATGTTTAAAGATTATTATACTTTGCTTTTCTATTTGACACTATTTTCTCAGTTATGGTATTTCATTATAGGTAATCTATATATTAAGATGCATGTAATAGTTAATAATTGTAATAATTAATAATCTACAACATATATTGTTTCATATGGTATTCAAACAATTTAATTAATTGTTTTTATTTATTTTTAGTGGAACAATTCCTGAGTGAAATAGATTAAGAAATTATATTCATTGATATAATTTATGAAAATTCAGTTTTCAAGTATCCAACTGTAACTGTTAATTAGGTACACATTCAACTGTATGCAGTAATAATAACTATGAATGATAATTAATAATATCATATCATTTTTCACTATTAACTAGAATAAATAATATACCTATATATTATAATAAATAATAGTATAATAGTTACTTATTATAGTAATTTATAATTAAGTATTTAATCATATTAGTAAACATTAAACTATTAAAGTACTACATTTTAGTATACAAATTCAGTTAAATAATAGTTTTTATAGTCTTCATCATGAAAAGTAACTAAACAAAAGAAAATATAAGTTAGATTAAAATAAAATAATACTGAGAAAGTTATAAAAAAACAATCTATGAAATAAGTATCATATTATATCAAGTATGAGTAACTATTCATTTATTAGCTTACTAATGGCAGACAATTGTATTATCAGTTTATTTGGCTACATTCTCTCTATCAAGGCACTCTACTAAATACTAAGTTACTTTATTTGTCTTCTGTTCTATTGTATTATATTCCGTACTACTAATATGAGTTAAATTTAGATAAAATAACTTAAATTTATATTTATAATTTAATCTTTACAACTATACCATATTGTAGAAGTCATAAATAAATATAGTTATAAATACATTAAATAAATTGTAATGGATATAATCAAATTTGACGTGTGCTATGAATGTTGTATTCACAAAGTGAACGACCAGATTGTGAAAAAAATTACATGATCTTAAATTGGAGTGACCACTTCATGAAAAAGTGACCATTTTGTGAAATATTTTTGAATTTCAGGAAGTGTAAAATATTTGTTTCTATTTCATGAAATGGTCATCTTTTCATGAAAAGATCAATTTCACAAAGTGGCTACGACATATACAGAATAATATGTCTCCCACAGTACCAACAATCAATAATGTCAATAGTAAAAATGTTCCATTGCTGTAAATCCTTTCTCTTTTTATAAATCAGTATAAGAATATCTGTTGAATTATTGATTACACATAAGCTATTCAAAACCCACACATATTTGATTTTTTTTTCAGTATTACACATACAATTTAAATAAACAATTCACTGCTGCGGCTTGCACATTTACAACTATTAAAATTTAACAAAAAAGTATTCATTTTACTGACCTTCATCAAACATTTAGTGGGCAATGCATCTTGGCTCTCAGACAGTAAAGATCTGGTGTTTGACTTATTTCTAGTACATCGCTACAGTATTTCAGTGACAAGGATAATTCATCTGTATGTTGATAACTACGGTAGAATAAAATATAATATTAATTTAAACCAACATTTTCCACTAAAAATAAATTTCCAAACTCAATAGATGGTTTATTTAAGTGCTCACTCTTATACTTTCGTATCCTAGTTACTTTCATATAAATACAATTTCAATAATAATATTTTACTTTCAATTAAAGAATAATAGTTTAAGATGAAAACAATTGATAATAAAGAAAAGGACAATACTTCACCTTATTTGCCTTCATACATACAAATCATAATAATATATACTTCTCTACCTGCCTAAACATTAAGACTTTTGGAATCATTTTAAATATTCACATGAACCAGCAATATAAATTCTAAAATGCAGTAACACAAATACAACATTTTTTTTTTTTTGTAGTTTTGGTAATTAAAAGATACTTAAAAAGTTAAAACTTTAAAAATGTTAATTTAACTTTCTTAGAAAATATTAATAAGAATCAGATAATCAACACCTACCAATAAAACCCAGTAAACACTATTCTTCGTAAAATGTAATGTTTGCCTTTCTCATTAAATTTAACTGTTCATAATACATATTATATAGTGTCTAAAGTTTATAAGTATATACTACAATTTAAGAATATCTGTTGAATTTTAAAGTTTTCTGGAGTATTTGTGCTTGCTCCAAGCCATGGAGTACCAGTTGAAATTTAAAGTGATGATGTTAATGCTATGTGTACAACCAGAAAATAAAATTGATCATTTTACCAAATGCAGTTGCTGTGTACGGACTCTACTCATAGTTATAATACACAATATATCATAATATACTATATATTAGCACACACATAAAGTAGTCAGAATGATGTCAACATTACGAGACCCTGAGAAATGAATAGTTCTCAGTAATAGCCGCAACATTTGGCATGGACCACTTGCGACAAAAAGGGCTACCACGAAGAACTAGATGATAGAATATAATATACTGTGGGAAATCCTCGGTTATAGTAGATTTCGATAGTCAGACTTGGCACTGTGACAGGATTACACGATTTACAAAACCTCACATCAATCATAGAACTAGCCAACAATTGGCGCATCTGCAACTCTGGGTCACAGATCCACACGTGCACTACCTATGAGTATGGTCAAACTATATATTTATGGAAGGCGACTCACATGACAATTTTCAGCACGAGTAGAGTAGAGAGTTTGTACTATATAGGAGAATCGAAACAGCCTATCCTCAGACATGATTCCACATAATATGGACATGCACTTCCACGCCAGAGCTCTTACTGATTCACACTTTCTTTGACTTAAATTATTTCAATTAACGACGGTTTTTTAAGACTTAGAAAATATCCGAGCAATCTATATTTTCTAACACACCAGCTACCTTCATTGATTTAGATAAATCTTAATCAGTTTAAATTACATTTTGTTACTATATCTTGTGTACTTGTTAATAAATGACAGACATAAGTACAATATAATTTCATTCAGTATATCATGTACATTTAATATCTCAACTACTCATCATCCTATCACCGTCTCCTCCAGGCAGGTGTACGCTACACAGTAAATACATTGCATTTTATAAGACGTTCAGTTTTAGTATTCAATTTTATACAACTACTAAAATGTTGATGTGAGGTTCTCACAAAAACATTATTAGAGATACTTGGATTACATTCTAATTAAAATTTTTCTATATGTACCAATTGAGTTCAGTATTTTATTTTAATTTACCAACTATAAACTATTGATATAATGATATGCGATGCATTTATTACAACTTACAAGATACTTACTGTTCATTCACGCTGGATCATTTATTAGCTGATATTATGACTACAGTCTAATATACCATCTCCAATATAACGCACCAACGCTAATTATTTCCAAAAGGCAGAACGTAAAAACAAAACAAAATATATATATTCTTTAAAAGTACTGATGGCCGATTGCGTATGTGCGACGAGACTCGGGAGATATTTTATTTTAGTATTTTATCAACAATTATACTTCGATTATAAGGTCTATCCACTATGAATTTAAACATTTAAACGACAGTAAATAAAAACGATTTAAAACAACAGTTTTAAACTTTCATACCTAACACCGGCAGTTTGAATCACTATAAAAAATCTTTGTATAACCTCAAAATGATATACAATATTTTTTTGCTTATTCATTTCGGTGCACGGTCTTGTGATATCTACAGTGTTTCCGTCTTGAATCATAATATGTAATCTTCTGAAGGTGGGTTCACACCTCGTCGTGTCGTGTAGTGTCGTGTCATCTCGTACTATATCGTGTCGTATTTTTTTCTATATACATAACGTAACTAATATGTTTATTTATCAATTTGATATTCCGCGGGCTTTTTTAATTTATTATGCAGATTGCAGAATATTGAAACTAAATACTGATATTTACGATAAAAATAACGATACAACCAGAGAATCAGTTACTACACTTATATGAATTTTTGTTATAATTTCACTAAACTTTTTATTATATTGTACTAGTCTATAATTAACAATATGGAACAACAGTTGTACAATAGAGCAGTTTATGAGTACAATTGTGAAGTGCAAAGGAGAAAAGTTTGTGTGATTTCATATTTATTGTTTTCACTCGAAGATGTTTTTTCAAATGATAATAGAAGGTAATTATTTATTTACTCAAGTCTAATAATATATTTATTGTACTGCACTACTGTGTTATGATTATTATAAAAAGAGATTAATGCTAGATTAGATACAAGTATCAATGGGTTTTTATTTATTGTAGTTAAATGATTTTTTTTTTTTTTTATTTATTTGAAAAAATCTACAATCTATACATGCTTTTTGTACAATAAGTAGGTTTGATGTATGAAAGGTAAGAGAAAAAAAAATGATATGAGTAGTTAGATTAGGGAAAATACCCAGTGGTACACCCTGTGTAAGTTAAATGATTTAAAATATTTATAATGTGATTATATTTATCTGATAATTAATAAATAGTATACAATTATATTATATATGAATGTAGGTGCGGATAATGTATGTAAGTATCGGTCAAATGGCCTAGTTATCTATATAGTTTTCTAGCATGTGTAATGTGTGAATTGTTTATAATCTAGATGGCGGATACGTCCATTACTTTGTGAACGTTTAGTCCATAGTCATTATGCTACAATGTTAAGTGAACATCAACTTTCAAATTCAGACCTCTTTTTTAATTTTACAAGAATGTCATCATCAATTTTTGAAAAACTTTTAATGCTGATAGGCCCAAGTCTTGAACGGAAGATTACTAGAATTGATGTACTAAATGTAGGAGAAATTTTAGCAATGACACTGAGGTTAGTATTACACAAATATAACTTAATAAAATATTGATATGCACTTTCTCTACATATATTTATTGTTTATCAATTAAAAAATAATAGAAGTTTTTGGAGGTATCAAAACAACTATCTTGAAAAGCAAATTTCTATTGATGCATATGTTTCCAGGTATTGTTCACTCCTAATGATGATGGGTGAATTAAAATTGCTGATGAGTTTGAAAGTAAATGGCAAATGCTTCATTGTGTAGGAGCTCTTGATGGGAAACATGTCCACCAAGTATGAAATTCATAAATATAAATACAAAAGTATCTTCAATTTGTTTATATTATAGGTTTTTCCAAAGAGTGATTCAGCAAACTATAACTATAAAGGGAGTCACAGCACAATTCTTATGGCAATGTGTGATGCCAACTACAATTTTACATGTGTAAATACAGGAATGCCTGGCAGGTGTAGCGACGATGGCGTTTTTAAAGCCTGCGAAATGGGAAAAAAAATTATTAACAATGATCTATTATTTCAAAAACCTTCAGCAATAAGCACCAACTCTGGAGACTTTCTTTTTTATATTGTAGCTGATGAAGCATTCCCACTACTTCCCTCATTAATGAAACCTTACCCAGGGCAAGGAACATCAAAACTACCCATGAAATTGGCAATTTTTAATTATAGGTAAATGACCTATTTTACTTTCTCAACACCTATTCTTACTATAGATTTTTATATTTTAGGTTGAGCTGCGTAAGGCATTGTATTGGAAACTGTTTTGGTATTTTTGTAGCAAGATGGAGAATTCTTAGTAGAGTCATCATTGCTAGTGAAGCAACTGTAAATGGTATAATTAAAGCTACTGTGGTTCTTCACAACTTTATAAAAATGAAAGAAATTGCAATAGGTAATATAGTATTATCTATTTAAAGCTAAGAATTTAAAATATAATACAAGATTGTCCATAAGTTTTGCTTACAATAATTATAAAAAAAAACCAAGTGCAAGTCAATTAAAATGTCATTATTTTTGGTAAAATTATGTATTACAGGTTTACAAAATTATGTTACAACTGCAATTAATGGAGAGGGTTGAACCCGAAATCAAAGAATGTCAGACACATATAGTTGTTTACATCCAATCGGTCAAATGTCATCCAATCATTATGATATCATTGCTAAAAACATACGCATTAAATTAAGTGACTATTTTGCAGGAGAAGGTTCCCTTTCAATATTTCAATATTTAATTTGCTAATATTAATAAATTTTTTATGTATTTATATAATTAATTTAATTAATTTTTCCATTAAGAATCTTTCAAAACTCCACCTTTCCTCGATGGGCCTTGAGTAAGCTAATAAACCTAAAAAAAAAATCTCACCAACTATATGAAATATTATACGGTGGGCCGGTTTCATAAATGGATTATTAATTGCTCAGCCCGGGACTGTTTGAAGAGCCAGTCCAACCATATATAGTCTGCAGACTGCGTGCCCAATGTTAATTTGAATTTAAGCGCTTATATAAAGATGCTTTGCATAATATACAGGAGCATTTAAGTATAGTAATCTTAAATCATTTTGGGAATTTGTTTGGATTTTACCATATAACCGACAACACTTTTTTATGCGCTTCATATCCCTCCTATGAATATTATATTATTATAATATATCATTCTTTAGATAACTTAATATTAATCCTAAACAATAACAATAAAAAAAACATACCTTTATGTGTATCAATAGTAGAATTATTAGTTAATGATAGCAGTTGTATATTATATAACATAACAAAATGAAAACTTAATAAAACAAAATGTAACTTTACTGTCAATAGTATACTTACATATTACACATTTTACAAATAAATATCACTTTTAATTGAACATAATATTATTCATTAATGTTGAAGACAACTTTGTAAATATAATAAATTATTTATTAGATAACAAGTCCTAATATTAATCTAAAACAATAACAATAAAAAAAAACATATCTTTATGTATAGCAAAAGTAGAATTATTAGTTAATTTTAATAGTTGTATAATATAAAACATAACAACCTTAAACTTCATAAAACATAATTAACGTAACTGTCAATAGTATACTCCTACATTGCACAAAATGTGTTTACAAAATCATGTTAATCTTCTGATTTTTTGCAACCAGAGCAATAATTTTAGCTTGCAAAATTATTTGGCATTGTCTAGGAACATCTGTTAGTATGCTAGCCAAGTAGACACTAAATTTTTCTTCTTCACTTATTGGGGATTGTTGGACTATGTTTTCTTTAAGAGGAATCGGTCTGCTTTGTTTTAGTTTCTCTATTAACGAGCCTATATGAGTTTCTACCAAAGATCCTGTTCAAATACAATTTTGAATAACTAGTAAAAGACAGAATACTAGTAAATTATAACAATTATTTTCTTACTTTTAGAGGGTTTTAGGAGGCATTCGAGGGCGCAATGTTCATCTAATTCAAACCCAATGCTGTCTATGGAACTATAATACAATTTTTTTATATTATCATCAATAAAAAGCACGTGCTTTGTATTGAATTAACATTTACCGTTTTTGAACAGTTAAAAAATCATCCAGAAATTTTAAATTTTTAAAATGAACTCATTCTTTTTTCTTCCCCCTTCACAACCACTTACACCTAGTCTTTTTTCCCTTGTGTATTTTTCACGGATATATTTGCAATTTTTTTCAAATTAAGTATAGAAAACTTCTCTACACCAAAAACAAAAAAAGCTAATAAATAAACATATATTTAAAACTTGTTATATAATATAGATACAATTCAGGTTTAAAAAACAAATCCTTGTTTTAAATTATATTTTTAGTAAACATAACTCTAATATAACTTTACCTTCAAACTGTACAAATATCTCATTCCATAAATTGTTTTTAACAACTTCAGATCTGTCTCCCAATGATAATTTATGATTCCACAGTAGCTTGCTTATCTCTATTAATGAAATTAATGTAGTTGTTTCATCTTGAGTAAGTCCATATTTGTCTCGATATTTGATTTCAGAATCAGCATTTAAAGATTCTTTGTTCACTTCAAGTATATCTATAGTAAAAATACATTGTATTACGATTAGCGTAAGTACTTATCGTAGGCAGTGTTATGGAATGGCAGATTAAAACAAAATAAACATTCTTGTTATTTAGTCCTTTTACCACAATAGTCATGTCGTTTAAGATTTAGCTTTCATGTCTGTTTTGGTCATCAGATACATCAAACAAATAGTTCTTCTAAAATTGTTAGTTATTGGTTCTTGATTGACAGAAGAAACGACCAGATACAAAGATGAACTACTACTGACTGGTATTGTAGGATTTTTTTTTTTACAACAGGGATATTACTAGCCACATTTTTAGGGGTAGGCTTTAATGTATATCAATTTCCATCTATAACAAAAATAATATTATAGCTCATACTTATGTCTGTACCTACCCACTTTGAACACAATTATGTTTTGTAGTACTATTCACAATAAACATGTTGCACTTGAAGCAAAATGTTCCCTAAAAAATAAGTAAAATATATTAACTATACATATAGTAAGTGTGAACGGTGTAAAAATTAGATTAAAAAAAAAAAATAAAAAAAAAGATATTATTATTAATTACATTATCAATTACGATAATAATTTTTTTTAATTAATTTGTAAATAAATGGAGTGTATAATAATAAAATGTAATGCATAGTAATAATCACATTTATTTTTATTTTTTTAATTAATTTGTATTTGTAATATTTTTAATCTATATAAATCTAAATATTATGTCCTTATATAAATAATATTTACTTACTAGTTACTACCATTTTTATCCGGGACTCAACTTACCTACTACCTGTTTTTTCCCGGGACTCAATTTACCACTTTCAAAATGTATCAAACTTATCTCGGACTCAATTTACCTAGCCCCCGCCTTACCTACCGAGCCACATTTTGTGTTGCTACCAATAGTCAAAACTTCAACACTTAAGCTATGTGTCTACGGACACAGTCTAAATAACCTACTGTACAGCAGAGTAACATCCACTTACCCACCTTTTTTAAATACTTATTTCATAATCATGTAGTAGAAATATTTATTTTAAACCCCCAATTGATAAATCTAAGCAAAATAAAATATCACGATACAATAATTAATTTTAGGGTGTCATCATGTCCAGTCCACAAGATTTTATAGATAATTGTATAAGTACAATAACACTATCACAATTCAAAATTATATGCATTAATGTTATGAATTAATAGGTAAAATAGATTTTTTACACAAAACTTAAAAACAATTAATTTAATTGAAAAATATAATAATAAAACATGAATTATAAGTTATATAATAATTAAAATATATATACTTACTTATTTAGATATTAGTAAAATAATGTATCAAAAAATGTTTATTCATATTAGGTAGGTACTATTATACTACTATTATTTAAATAAATATGTATGCTATTTTGTTTTTGTTGAATAAATTATTATTGTTAACATAAGAGTTTAGTGTAATATTATTAAGAATGGGTAGTTATTTTTTAATTATGATAATAATATGCATATAGGTAATGAATTATTATTTATATTATTTTATAGTATAATGTTTTTTACCCTTTTTTTACCTACTCAAAAATATGAAATATATACATTTAATTAATTTAGGTGGGCAACTTAAATACAAATTTCTACTTATATTTATTATCTTAATAATATAATCAATGAGATTTTCTATTAAGCAAACAATGTTTTATGCTTTGTAATAGTTTCCTGGGGGTTTTTTTTAGATGTACCATGATCACTTAAAGCTGGTCTACCTACAACATAATCAAATTGAAGATTTAAATATCTTTTGTCTTTTAGTTTCAAAATATGTGCAATAACAAAGACACCATTGTCTATTTTCAGAATGTAACTATAGGTACCAAACTTAATATATGATATAATATTTTAATATTTTTAAAAGACGTTATGTTAGAACTTGTATTAAATATGTGTACACCAAATGAATGCATAAATGCATTAAATAATGGACGTTATATTATATAAGACTGTTATAATAAATCAATATAATGACAGTTGATAAAGTATATTAAAAATAAATACTTAATTATTTGAGTTGCCTGCTTAAACCTTGGCCCTTACACAAGTAAAAAACATTATATTTTATAATAATAGAAATAATCATTCATAACCTATATGCATATTATTATCATCATTAATCATTATACTATATTATATAAAACTATTTGTCATAATAATTAATAATTTAAATATTCCCTCCAAATGTGTAAACCAATCAAAAGGCAGAATTTAATCATGGGTTTTATTTCGTGTGAAGATGGGAGTATGCACCCCCTTTATGCTCTTTCTCTCTTTTCGCTCTTCGTTCTTTCTTCTTTCTTTCTCTTGTATGATTCCCGTGCATTGATGGCAGGGCGGAGTGGAATGCGCTGTCCATTAGTTTATAGGTCTATGGTAATATTATATTTAATTGTTGTTTGTAAGTTCCTTGACATCGTTCGAAGGTACATAAAAATGAGGCGCGTTTCTATATAGAAGTTTAAAAAAATCAATCTTTTGCACGGGCTACGCCGGGCGGGACAGCTAGTTTAATATAAATATATATAGTATAATTATTTTCCACAACATTTTTTTTAACACCTTTGGCTTTTTTAATTTCTTTTTCACTATTTATGATTCTATGGGAATATAATTTGGATCTTAAACCTATAAATTCAGTCATTATTCTTCCATTTAACTCATCTTTAAATTTACCTAAGACTTTTTTGTCAACTAAAGGTAAACCATATATATTCTCTTTTGAATAATCTGAAGTGTCAAAATGATCTAACATAATTTTTATATCCTAGTAAAAATCTTCAGTTTTTATTTCTAATATTAGAGAATCTGTATCGGTATACAACAATCTAACTTTATTTCCATATTTTTTCTTTATTATATTATAATAAAAATCGTACATTAATAATTTAGACAAATCTAAAACACACATTCCTATATATATTGGTTGATTGAAAGAAATTTGGCATCTTTTCATATGGACTGTAGCTAAATTCTCTGTAAAAATGGTTCTTTTGTCAAAATTTGGTTTTGCAATTAATTTTTCTAGCTGAAATGCATCATTACATAATCTTATGTCAACATGATTTCTTACATTCATCATGGTACGTCCATAAACACTGTTGTTCATTAATTTGAAATATTCATTTTCAAACTCATTCTTAGTTTTTGATCTGAGATTAGTATTAAAATTAATATACACTTTTAACCAAGGACATTGACTAAATTTTAACACTCTGTGAATTTTCTCTATTTTTAAACCTAAATTAATATATAATTTTAGTGTTTCATAATGTATTATATATTTTTTCTTGTCATACAAAGTTGTTAATAATTTTGGGAGTTGTTTGTCATCAAAATACCTTTCTGGTGTTAAAGGAAAATCTGAATGTAGATCATGAAGTTCTTTAGGGTAAGTTAAATCGACTTAAACGAAATATAATCTTTTGCATGATTCATCAGAAATATTCATTACATTAAAATCCTTCAGATTGTCAACCCATTTGAAATCTAAATATTTACTCATTGCCCATCCATAAAGATTATTTGCATCCAAGTATTGTAAAAATATTGATTCATCCTTTTTTTAAATTTATCCCCCATATATTTATTATTTGCTTTTGAATATCTTTGACTACATTGAGATAAACCTCCTCTGATTCCATTTTCAAACATCAACAATTGATCGACATCTGTTAATAATTCTAATTTTACTTTTGTCATTCTTAACATACAATCCCATGCAAATCCTGGTGTTGTGTAATACTACCACATAGGATCTAATTTATAATTTTTTAAAGAAATGTCTGTAAAATTGTCTACTACATCTGTTAACAATAATATATCACTCTTATTAAATAAACTAGTGAATTCACGAAGATTTTGTATATTAAACACTTTAAAAATATTTTGTGAGTTTTTATATTCCTCCATCGTTATATTTTTATCAGTGAGAGAACTATAAAATTTTTCTATAGGAGGTAAACATGTTTCATTAAATTTTTCTTCACAATCCATATACTCATAGGGATAAGCTCACTTCTAGTAACTAAATCTAAATGTTCTTCAGGAAAATATTTACTAAGTTCTTTAAATTTATTTCTTAAATTTAATTTCGAATCATTTCTCAAATTATTTGTTAACTTCTCTAAAGAACTCGGTAAAAATTTTAATGAATCTATAAATCTTAATTCTGTAAATATTACTTTTTCTTCACCATTCCTAGTTACTACACGGTTAGGTTATTTTTCCTCATTATTTGGGATTAATTTTATTTGTTCATCATCGTTTCCAAATTCCTTTATAAATAGATGGGCATCATAACCTGAAAGATTATGAAAAACAATTGGTATAAAACGTGGATTTTTATAATTGAGATTGCATATAGAATGTGCGGCTCCTCTATATTCTCCAGTTAAATGATCCTGAACTTTCCACATATTTATATTTTTATTTTCTAATTCTTTTTGTAGCATATCTTTAAAATATTTTAATTTTTTAACATCTTCAACACCATCTTAAATTGTTTTAAATTTTTTATAATATTCAATAGTGTCAATAATTATTTTAATTTTTTTCTCTAACATTGGAGGTAATTCAGATAAAAATCTTTCACAAATATGACAATTGTCTGATTTGTTATAATTATTTAACTGTTCTGCATTCAATGTTTTCATAGGAACTATTTCATCATATATTTCAGAAATACTTATTTCTTCATTTTTCATACATTCAAAAAATTTTTCAGCTACGTTTGGACCAGAATATACTACTGGAGGTTTATAACCACCATTACTATACTTAATATAATAACAAAAATTATTTGGTATATATTTTTGGTAACAATTATTAAAAGACTCTCCATCACTTGGTTCACATGTGTAGATTGATTGTTGTGTAGTTTCAAAGTCAGCAAAAATTATAAAAGGGACTCTTAACGAATGATTATAATTTTTAAATTCTAAAGTTTTATTATAAGGTTTTGGTAGAACTATTTTAGCTGCTTTATTATTAGAACAATAATGTTTATGGTCATTTATCGTATTTTCTGCTTAAAACTATTTAAACACATTTTACATAAAAATCTTTTATGACCATCTTTTGTCATTTGACTTCCACAAAGTTTCCATAAATTCTTAATCCAACAATAATGACCTTTATTCTTATTATCCTCTCTTAAATACAACAAATCTATATGATTTGTTTTTTCATTTGTAGTTATTTCTAATGGTACAATATATGCTTATTTTTTAAATTTTGTTCTAGATAGTAAATATTAATAGATAAATTATTAATTAATTTAACAAATTTTGAAATATCTTTGGTACTTACTGGAAATTGTATTTTCAATTTTTTAAATACATCATCATATTCATTTTCTCATTGTTTATATTTAGTTACTCTTTGTGCATGTTTTTCAACAGGGTGTAAAGCTGAGAGTATGGCCCAAAGAAAACATTTGTCATCATTATTTTCAACATTTATTATAGAATGTTTATTTTGAATGTCTTTAGGTAATTTAATATATGAAGAACCTTTAAAAGGATTGTATTTATTTATATTTATTCCCAAACTTAAAATTTGATGAAGTCTCCATTGAGAATTTTTCATTACAAAATCTTCTATTTCTTTTAAAATTTTAATTTTTACATTTGTATAATAAATATTTAAGTCAGTATTTGTTGTTAAAATTGTATTTTATGTTTTAAAATTACATTCTTTATATTCCATATTTTCTTTATTATTACCTCTCTTAGATACAGCAAGAAATATAGTATTAACTTTTAAATTTTGCTTTTTTAATGCTTGTTTAAGTCTTCCTATTACTGGATTATTTAAACGATTTAAAAACACTTGTACATCTTTAATACCCATGTTATTTTTAATAATATAAGTTATTAATCTACTCTGAAATGCTGTTTTTTCAGTTTTTAAAACAGGTCTAATCGTGTTTTTATTTTCAAAAATTTTTGCATTAAAATTGAAAATTCTATGTGGTTTAGGTATTCTCTCTTTTTTTGTTCTTATTTGTTTTGTTTCTATACCCCTGTATGTTTTTCTAAATCGAGGTATTATTGTTTGATCTCTGTCATTGTTTTGATGACAAATAGATTTCAAATGTCTAGACCAATTTTTGTATGTAACTGTTAAGTTACATTTAACACAAGTTTTGTTATTCATTTTATTATAGTTAACGTTTCCTTTAACATTGATTTCAATTTTATTTAATTCTTCCATTCTTTATTATTTTTTTTTTACATTCAATTTTTTAATAAAAATAATTTCTAATAAAAAAATTATTTAAAATTTTGTTTTTTGTAACTCTTCGTTATAAAAACTCCCTTCAATCTCTTCATTATTTAAATCTATAATTTTATAAGTAATGGGATTTGTGTTTAAAATTTCATTAAGTATAAATATTTCTCTTGTCTAATTATTACTATATTTATTACCAAATGTTTTTTTATATGCTTTTATTCTTACTCTGTCACCCACACTAAATTAAATTTTTGGTTTAGGTTTGTTTTTTGAAGAAAATAATTTGTGTAGAACAACATCTTCGTTAGATTTATTTACTTCACAAGGTTTCATACCAATAGATCAATGTATGTCTTTGAAATTATATTCATCTATTAAACTTTGTAAAATGTTAATCCATTTTTTAGATTTTGTGACTTCAAAATGTAATCTCATTTTACCATTTAATGTCCTATTAAATCTTTCAATAATTGCCGATTTTTCTTCATTTTGGGTGTGGTACATTTTAATTCCATATTCTTGCAAAACTTTTTTGTAATGTTTATTTTCAAATTCCAAACCTTTATCTGCGTGAAGTAATTTTGGTGCTTGATGATTTTGTGATTTTGCCAGTTTTATTATTTTTTCAAATGTTTTTGAAACACTAATTCCATCTTTCTTTTTGAGTGGTAAAGCCCAAGAAAATTTTGAAAACGTATCTATAACAGTTATTATATAAGAATTACCTTCATTTTCGTCTGAATAATTTCTCATTATAACTAAATCAACAGCCCATAAATCATCAATACCTTTAGTAAAAATTGAGTTGATTTAAAAGCAATTAAAAGAGTTAAATTATTTCTTATATATTGTTTATTTACTGAACTATAACATTGATTGTCTTTTGGTCTTGATCTATTCATATATTCATAAATAGGTTTTTGTTCATCTAAAGGAATGTCATCAAATACAACTAAACTACCAGGTTCACATTCGTCTACAGATATTATGTCTGTATTAGTTATATAAAAATAAATCTCAGGTATACCTTCAAATATTTCTACTAGTTCATTATAAATTGGTTGATCAATACTTTTTGTAAAAATATATAAATTTTCATACTTAGTCCAATGACTTAGAATTATACTCCTCAACACAGTTGTTTTACCATAACCTGATGGACCGAACAACATAAGTCGCATAGGTAAATGAAATAAAGATTTTTTTTTTTTATTTTATATGGTTTTATTGCAATAAATTCCATTTTTATAATAAATTTTTTTTTATTTTTACTTATATAAATAATGTATAATATTTTTCAAAAGTATGATCCTTATATTGAAAGAGTTCAAACTAAAACATGGATACCTACGAATAACATTCATCTTAATACACCTAATAAAGAAACAATTTTTAAAATAAGTAGTATGGATAGTTTTCTGGACATTAGAAAAACAAAGTTTTTAATGTCTGGTAGATATTTGCAAAAAGATGAAAAAGAATATCCTAAAGATTCAAAAATAGAATTAGTTGACAATTTCCCTCCATTTTTATTTAGTAAACGTACAGTTAAAATTCGTGGTAAAACAATATCTGAAATTGAGTATATAGGAAGAGTAAGTACAATTAAAGGTGTCATAAGCTACTCTCTGGATTTAAACGGACCAACTATAAACTCTGGTTTTGTAAGTAATTTTAAAGGTGGAGGTCATTTTAATGTTATGGGTAATTTATCACAATTTGGCATACCATTTTTCAAAGACCATCCATATCCTGTTTTCAATTGTGACATGGAATTATGATTTATTAGAAATACAGATAATGATGCATTATTAAAAAAAGTTATTACAGGAACACAAGATGGTAAAATTATTATTGATGAATTTACAATTAAAATTTCAACTGTAGAATACAATCCTTTGCAAAAAGTTTTATTTTTAAAAGATTTAACTGAACTTTCTCAAAAAAAAAAGTATACTTTTAATTTTAAAGCGTGACAATGTATTGAGGAAAGAAATATATCTGGAAGAACTATAAAAATTGATTTAACATCTCAATATCGAAGTGAAAATCCTCCTGTGTATTGTGGTTTTGGATTACAAACAAACAAATTAAATACTCAAGATCATGATCCTGGCAAATTTGATCATTGTTGTGTTAGAAACTATTGGTATGAAATAAATGGAAAACGTTATCCTGAAGAATGTCAAGATGAAGATTTTAAGAATAATAAATTTTGCCAATCTTATGAGAATTTAACGTCTTATAAATTAACTTACCATAAAAATCAACAAGAACTTCCATTGATGTATAATGATCCAAATGATTTTAAATTATATAGGTCAATATTTCTAATTAAAATAGTTTACCAACCAATGAATATTTCTGCAACTAAAAAAAATATAATTTTACATATTGAGTTGCATGAAGATTTACCTAAAGATACAATTTGTTATATTTTTTTCATAAGAGAAGATGAATTTTTGTTTGACATTGAAAAAGGTACTATTGAAGAAACTTTTAGTGGTTAAAATATATGTTTGTTTTCAAGAGAATATTTCTCTTGAAAAATAATTTAATATTTATTCTTTAATTAAATCAAGATAAACAATGAATTCATCATCATCAAAATAATATTTTTTACCATTTTGGTCTATAATATGTATTTCTATAGTTTGAAAATTTCCTTTAACTGGTATGTATATTATTGGATTAGTTTTTATGTATGGATTAACATCATCATAATAAAAATTATATAAAAGATCTTCCTCGATGTGATTAACATTATTAACAGATGAAAAAGATTTCTCAATTATGTTGCAATGTACATCTAATAATCGTTTATTTATATTAATATTTAAGATTTCTCCAATGTGTTTATATAAATAATTTATATTGTCAATCCCTAAACTTAATTTTAAATTTTTGTCCAATGTAAAATAATCTTTTGTTGTTATTTTAATATAATTACCATTATTTTCAAACTTCATAATTGAAGAGAATAAACTATTTAAATGCACAATTGAATAATTTCCTTTTAATTCAGTTTTATTATTTTTAGTAGAAATAATACCTTTAATATTTTTTATAAAACCTTGTGTATAAAACATTACTTTCTTTGTACCTCTTATTTTATAAAAAATATCTGATTTTAGTCCGTATGAAACAGGCTATCTTTTATTTATAGGGATTGCATCTGTTATAAAATCTCCAATATAATCAAAACCTAAACATTTTGTTAAATATTCATCAAAACATAGACCGATTGAGGCTGAAATATTTATAAAACCATCAATTAATTCAAGACTTATTTTAGGATATCGTAACAATTCAATAAATTTTCAATTTCGTTTATTGTGTATATTCCTTTAAAAATTGTGTCCATTGGTATTTCACCATTTCTACCTAATCTAAATCTACAATCTTGTCCTACATTTATATAATTTTCATTAGAATTAGGATAATAAATTATTGGATTACTACTAACTATTGAGAAATCAAATTCAGTGTTTTGAAAGCCTAAATATTTTTTTTAATTTGCATCTAAATTATAATAACAAGGAGATATTATTTCAATTTTTTTATTAACATAAGTTAACACTATAGGATTAATTAGATTGTTTAATTCTGTAATACTATATTCTCCTTTTTTTATTTGTATAATTTTATCAAGAATTTGTATTTTACAATCTGTTTCAATATTTATTAAATTTAAACCTTTTAAAAATATAGAATCCAGTCCTATTTTATAATTATTATTATTATAATATTTTTCTGTTAAATGAATACTACCATTTTTAATTTTTATAAATACCATTTATAAAAGTAATTATATTTTTTATTCAAATTCAATCAAATGCATTGTATTTCCATTATTTAAATGTTGTGATCCATTATAAACAAGATTGAATTTAGTTTTTGAATTTTGATTGTATAATGTAATTTATTCATTTGTAAACACCTTTGAAAATCTATCTGGTAAAAATACATGTAACTTTTTATCTTATAAAACAACTAACATCTTACCATTAATTGTACAAATATGTTTGAAACGAGTAACCTCATATTTTTTTCCTTTTTCTAAATAACATACTTTTACAAACTCATATTTTTCATTGCATTTATTTAAAAGTGTTTTCAAATTTTCCATTATTTATTATAATAAAAATATATTTTTTCAAACATCGAAAATTTAAAACATACATCAAAACGTTTGTTATATATATTATACAACATAACAACATAACAACATACTTTATTTACGTTAGACGTTCGATGTTAAACGTTCGATGTTTACGTTAGATGTTAGATGTTTACGTTCGACTTCAGATTTTATTATGATGAATAATAATATTTAAATATAATAATAATAATAATAATATGTATGACAACATTTGAGTAGCTAGACTGATTATTTTTTAACATCCTGTTGTGGAATGTTATCTGCTGACTATACAGTGTGAATATAATACTTACGAAGTATTATATATTATAGTATACAGTGTGGTATAATTATACTAGTTTAATTTTATTTAAATAGTGTTAATTAGTATACATCACATATATAAGCATTGTGGTGTGGTGGGTTAAGGCGTGTGCTTTGAGAGCAACCACATTGGGATCAAATCTGCCTGACAATTTTTGTAGCGCTGCATTAATTGTCATATGATTTGTTTCTACTGTGTTTGCTCTCGTAGTGGGATTTGAAATTAGGTGGGGGTATTATAGAGCCGGTAATTGTAGTGCTTCGGACGATTGGTGATTTACATGTTAATATAAGTTGTCACGTGGTGCGGCCGACATTATCACCTTGATTTGTATCTACCTCAGTCTTGTTCAAAGGCTGACGTATATAATATCCATCTCTGACCTTAAAATTCTATAACTAAATACATGTCTAACCCACCGCCCCACAATGTTCAGATAAAAAAAAAAATAAATAAATAAAAAAGTGTGAGAGGTGGCCACCGTTCTGGATGTCTGTACAACACAGATATTTTGCAGATTTTTTGCATTTTTTTTTTCGAATTAATTAATTTATAATGAGTTCGTATAATTCGACAGAGTTAAATATTACAAGTCCTATATTTCATTTAATATTTGTTATTAACAAGTCGGAACAACACAGATATGTTTTATATGCTTATCTACACTACATATTAAAAGTTTACCCCCGCTTCATATTTTTCATTTAAGTATAACTCCGTTTCTATTTATGTTAGAATGTTTATTTTTACATCAAACATTTTTAATTTTAATTCTTTATAAGTCCCCCTCATAGTAACATAGTGTAAAATTGTTTTCAAAGATTTTTTGATTTTAATTATTAATAACATAAGTTTTGAGAAAAAATATTCTTGAAGGATTAAGACAAGATTCCGAACCTGATTCATTTATATACACGGTTTCTTTGATACCCTTTGATAAATAATTTTGTTTTAACCCATTGAGGACGAAGACCCATTTTATAAGATTTTTTTTGTTTAGTCTTGATTGTGTTAAGATTCCTATAATCCTTGGTTTAAAGGTAAAGATGTAGCTACCATATTATGCTATAAAAAACAAGATGAAAAAAATATCACTTGAAGATTTAGAATTATCTAACCCCCGCGAATCGCGGGTGTATAAAACGACCCTCTGTTACGTGTGTATTTTGACTTGATTCCATGTACTAGGAATGTGTCATTATAACATAAGTATTTCATAAAAATATTTTAAGAAATATTGCATTTAGATTAAGTGAAAAATATTTTAATTATTATGACGTTTCAATTTGTGAAAAAATATTTTAATTATTATTGCATTTAGATTTTGTGATCTTTTTGCACATTGTTTTCTTTGTGATCTTTTATTGATGTAAAATGAAAGTGGGACAGGAATGGTATATCTATACTACTTATATGTATTTGGATATCCCATACCGTCATCAACCGTCGTTGACGATAAATGATAATTATATTATTGATAACCATCTTCTTGGTAAATAGGTAGTAGGTACTAATAATTAGCAATAATATTTTCGTATGTATTGTTAAATAAAATATTAAGTACCTATAATAGTTGTTAACCAAAAGCTTATGCATAATATATATTTATATTGACTTAATAAGCGTATTCTGATACCGATGTACCGTAGTCGTCGACGACTGGAGAAAAAAGAAACATTTAATTAAGCTATTTATCGATCTAAACCAATATCGAATCGTCCATAAAAGATAAATATATAATATAATATTGTTATAACGTTGATAACCAAGCGCAACTAGGGGACTAGGGGGGCTTAGCTCTCACCCCTCACCCAAAACTTGTAATAGCCCCCGTAAAATAAATTATTCATTTGTTTCCTAAATTATTAATAAATCTTTAAAAATTAAACTGTATTTCTTACATTCTTTTTTTTTTTGGGGAAAAAATGTAACTATCTAATTTTTATTTAAACTTTACAATTATTTTATATTGCCTATGATAAATATGGTAAATATCATTAGCTGTATGCCTATATTTGTTTGAAGGAAACGATTTATGTCTGTATATTGGTAAGATTATTATACATAATTTTAATGAATATGCACTGAACTAAAGTATAGTCTATAGAGACAGTGAATAATTTCGGAATAAAAATCCCCAGAAAAAACTTCCGACGAACAACCCCGGGAAAAAATCCCTAACCTTAGGAAATATAACCCTCAGACTACAATGTTACTGATAACTAGGTACATGAAATTGATTGATCAATTATTATTTAAAAGCTAATAGGTGTAATAATTATCATATTATTAATATTTAATTATAACTATATTATACTTACTAGTATTATAGTATACTTATTTTTCATTAAAAAAATTATAATACAACAATAATTTTCAAAAATTAACAATAATATAATTTTGTTTTATATTACGATTTTAAATAACATATTATTTGACATTTCGATAATTCAAAATATTTTTATTTTTTATTTTATAATCTTTTAAGTATTGTATCTATAAATAAAACTTGAAAAATCGACTTCTAATAATAATGATTATAATTAATATTGAAATTTTGCATATCGTCAAAATATTATTAGAAAATGTAATATTTGATTTTGGGAATATATATATATTTTTTTTTTATTATTAAAAATAAAGTGTATTTACAATCTATACCTAAGTGTATAGTGAGTAAGTGTGGTGACAGAGTAAGTGAGTAATATATAAAAATAACAGAGAAAGAAAGCTCCTAGCAGTGCCACCTGACCAGAAATAAAGGGAATATATTATAATAATATATAATATAAAAAAATTACTTTCGTTAGTGCCTGAAAATTGTAATATAAATATTAAGAAATACCTAAGGTAAATTGTATTTAATATAGGTTAGCTATATTATCTACTTACCTACCTACCTATATATATAATTAAACTTTGAACATAGATTTGTTTTTTAATTTAATTTAATTTTTAATTTTTTCAATGATATTTAAATATATTAGTTTATACCTATACTATAAGTATATATTTGTAATTAAATATTATTAATGTGATATTTACACTAATTATAGCGTTTAAAAAATATTTGCTGAATAATTATCATGATGTGTTTGTGAGTAATATAATTTGGAGATTTTTATTTTGATTACTACAGATATAGTATACTATTATTGCGAAAAATTAAATTTTAATAAATACTTTATTTTTTTCTATGATTTTGTTATACTGTTATGTGAATATATATTAACCTTGTTGCACCACTGAACATGACGCCACGGTTTTTTTATTTAACGAGGATTATAAATAGAAACAAATTATGAATTAAAAGAATAAAAAAATGATTCAATAAAATAGTATTCAATAGTAAAAAAAACTATTTAAGATACCACTCAAATACTTCAAAATAAAAAGTATTAAAAAAATTAAACCGTAGTGAGAAATGAGAGCTCATAACACTGTTATTGGTACAGTAATTTTAATTTGGACACTACCACCGAGGTACCTACGACCTACTTCATAGGTAGGTACTTATTGGATGGGGACGAAAACGCCCGACAGGCAACGTATCTGCAATAAAAACGCATAGTAGTCGACCGACGTCCGCCGTCAGAAACTCCGTAATCAAGTGCGTACGAATGGCTGCGTCGATCAGCTGCTATTGCCGCCGCCGGAAGATCGTTTCGTAAAAATCCTGAACGAGTGTAGTGTTGCTGTGAATTTTATCTTTGCAAACCGGCATTAATAAAATACTACGAAAACGCAATATATTATAGTCGAACAAACCTTGAAGGTATTTTAGACCCGATTTAACGATCTGCACAGTGAGATCGGCGTATCGGGAAAAAAACAAGCTGCAACTAGTAACTACTGCATGCGCTGTAAATAAGTACAATAAATTATTCAACTGCTGCTGATAAGATAAGAGCAAAAAAAATTTATACGATTTTCCGGCTTCCGCATTCAATACATACCTTCGGTTTTAATACACACCTCTTTAATTACTGTGCCTTACCGATGTGAACAGGACAAGTACGCTGGCCATACGACGTTATTGACATTATTCTATAATAATCCATAAGGCTGATAAGTTAAATTTCCAAGGTAAGAATGATTGATTCTTGTCAATATCATGCTGTATATATTTTTTTTTTTTATTACCCATTAACTGCCGGACACCTACCTTTGAGTTTTCTTCACAATCAGGCACAAATAGTGGTAGATTTTAAAGTTGAATGCTACTAGGCCAGTTCTTGAGAAAGGCACTGGCCCGTAGTATTATTTTGTTAATACATTCAAAATGCAACACAGTTAAGAGTAATGATCTTAGACTGAAGTCTGTGACAGGCACAATTTATTTTTTCTTCCCTTTTTTGGCAATATTTTGCACAGATACTGTATTTAACGCATTATATTTTTTGTTGGATGTCAGCTGATTCGATAATGTTACGTACATTGTTGAAATCATTTCCAATTTAAATCAATTTAAAAATTTTTGCAAATAAAAAAAAATTAAGACATGACCTTTACACACCTTGTCAGCTTAAACAATAACAAATAAATTGCATAATTTGTTCTATAAATTGTTCATTTGCTCTGGGCTTTAAACATAATATACTAAACACAATAAAATATATGCATACAGTGGTGTCCTCGTATTTTTTGAAAGGGAGCAGGGATATGGATATTTGACTATTCTCAAACCACTTAATAAAACAGTAAATATACTTATCATATATTTTATATGACAAAAGTAATCCAAAGGGGAGATATGACCCCCCCTCCCTCCTGTGTACACACTATGCACTAACAAGTAAAATATAGGTATTAAAGTATATGCAGTACAATATGCAATTATTATTATTTTATTCTTATAAATAAGGAAAGAATTTAAATGAGAATAAACTACAAAAAAGTATAACTATCTAAAAGTTGTAATGTATATTTCTATATAAGTATTACAACTTTTGAATAATAAATTCCTTCCCTCCTTATTATTATTAAAATATTTTTTTTATTTTTCAACTAAACTTTAAATTTAAATATTAAACTACCTAATCATAATAGGAAATAGTGAATTATTAGTAAATCATTAATAATAAACTAAATATATAGGTATCTATATAATATATTTATAGTTGTTTTGAATTTATGATTCAAAATATAGATTACCATAACCCATGAGTATGAAGGATTTTTAATATTTTAAATTATTTCTTTTAAAATCAAATTTTTTTGTTAATTTATTATCAAAATAAACGTTTGTATGACATACATTATATCTGTTAGTCATTATTTATCTATTAAATATGCATAATCACCTAAATAAATCTGAAAATGCAACAATGAATACATTTTTGGATTGGAGTTGTGTGCATTATAACACAATAAAAAGTAGGTTCCTAAGATATATGCGAAAGCATGAAATTTCGGCCTGGGTCATATGTTTTGAAAAAATAAACCATATAATATTGAATAGATTTAAAATAGTTAAACTTCCTCGAGTTAATAGATTTTAATTTTAGTACTTATTGGAAAGTAAAGTAGCTCATATAGTCATATACCTGTTTGCTGGGTATTTAAAAATTACAAAAGGTACCTATCATAAAAATAAATCTTTCTACCTGATGGCAAGAATTTTTTATAATCATATTTTTTTTTTTTTTTTTAATACGTATTATATTTACAGGCTCTAAACAATGTCTCAATTCATGAAACATGTGATTAAATGCAACATTTCACAAACATATCTTCAATATCTTCCATTAAAGGTAAATTAATATCAAAGCTTCAATCTTAAATGTTTATAGTATATTATTTTATAGAACATTCAAGCTCGACATTTAAATTTATTGGAATGCCATAGCAAAGATTTATTGAATAAACACGGAGTCGCAGTTCAAAAATTTAAAATTGTGGAAAATGCAGATGAAACAAACAATTTGCTAAAATCATTTGGTATGTAGTTCAGGACAATATGTTTAAATAATATTATGAATTTATATTTAATTTATTGTATAAATAATGTATAAAAAATTTGTTTATTTTAAAATTTTATTTTTATGTTTTGTACTTTAGATGTAGATGAATATGTATTAAAAGCTCAAGTATTGGCCGGCGGACGAGGAAAAGGCCATTTCAATAATGGATTCAAAGGGGGTGTTCATGTCACAAAAGAGTAAGTAGTTAGTTAAATTTAAAAATCATGTTAACGATTTCATTGTAAATTCAATATTTACAATGAAATTGATTTCAATATTTTGTTGATTAAAAACATTTTTTTTCTTAGGAGAACAAAGATTTATGATTTATTGAAGAACATGTTAGGTTATAAGTTAATCACTAAGCAAACTCCCAAAGATGGAATATTAGTTACCAAAGTTATGGTTGCTGAGTCTGTTGATATTAAAAGGGAAACATACTTCTGTATACTGATGGATAGGTAATTTAAACATTTTAATTAAATCTAACTGAATTTTATGCTTTTTCTAAAATATTTATATGGTTATCTGAAAATTATAGTATGTATAATTTTGTGTGTTAAACTTTTATGCTTACAGAAGTCAAAATGGCCCAGTACTAATAGCTTCTCCAGCTGGAGGAATGGACATTGAAGATATTGCTGTTAATTCACCTGAATTAATAAAAAAAATTCCTATTGACATATTTGAAGGTATTTCTGATAAGGTAGCTTTAGATGTAGCCAAATTTTTGAATTTTAATGAACCATTGACATCTGTGGTGAGTATTATGCCACTTATACATTCAAACCAAATATTACAATAAATTTACTTTTTTTTTTTTCACAGGCAGCTAATGAAATAAAAAGATTATGGGAATTCTTTTTGGCTGTTGATGCAGTTCAAATAGAAATTAATCCATTGGTTGAAACTTTGGATAGTAAAGTTGTATGTGTTGATGCTAAAATTCAATTTGATGATAATAGTCAGTTCAGACATAAAGAAATATTTGAGTTGGATGAAACAAGTGAATCAGATCCTCGCGAAGTAATGGCTAATAAACATAACTTAAGTTACATCGGTATGGATGGAAATATTGGATGTTTAGGTAGGGTATTTTAATTTATACTCACTACACTATAATATATATAAATAAAAAATATTTATTTATTTTATTGCTATAGTTAATGGAGCCGGCCTTGCAATGGCTACTATGGATATAATTAAATTGCGTGGTGGAGAACCGGCCAACTTTTTAGATGTTGGTGGAAATGTAAATGAGAATCAAGTATACGAAGCTTTCAAACTGTTAACATTAGGTAAATATTCTAAATAATTGATTTGTTTTCAGAGATTTATGATACTAATTTAAATAATTCTTGCAGATTCGTCTGTTAAAGCAATTTTGGTTAATGTGTTTGGTGGAATTGTAAATTGTGCGACAATTGCAAAAGGCTTAATAAATGCTTCAAGAAAGTTGGACTTAAAAGTTCCATTAGTTGTAAGATTAGAAGGTAAGTTTTTAATTAAATGTTTTCTTTTTGAGTACAATATCTTCTGATAACTTGGTTGACTATTTGTGCAGTATCTAAGTAAATTATTGCTCTAAAAATAGTGAACTTGAACAGTAATTGTTCTCTACTAAGTTACTCTGATTGAATATCCTCTTGACTGTTTTAAAATAACATGGCAATAAAGGATTGAAAGTATTGATTACTTAAAAAAAAATGATATTTACTTTATTCTTTATGTAGAAACAATGCATACAGTTTTATTTTTGTAGTATATTATTATATATGTTAAGTAAATATTGTATAATACTAAAATGTTGGTACCGCGAGTGGGTACCTTAGTTGCCCTATGACAACTGTACATTTCTTGTAAATTGAATATACAATAATTTTTAGAATTTCATAAAAGTATAAAATGTATTATTAAATGTATAGTGCAGATAAATGAGTATAGCCATTGATTAATTGAATTATTTAATCAATGCATAATTAGTTTAAAGAGAATTGTCAACTGATACATTAAGTGTTCTAAATCCACAAACAATTACCAACCTCTCTCTTATAGTTTTTACCTATTTAAAATGTATTTTATTTTATTTGTAGGTACAAATGTTTCTGCTGGCAAGCAGCTTTTGGAAGAATCTGGATTACCCATTGAATTTGCTTCAGATCTCGATGAAGCAGCCAAAAAGGCTATTTCATCTCTAAAAAAATGAGATTTAAATTATTATTAGACGTTTTTTTTAAAATATTTTGTATCAGGCTATATATATTTTAAACTTATATTGTTGGTTTAAAGAATTTTATTTTATACATGAATATTTTATAATATCAATAAATTATTTGTAAAACCAAACAAATTTTTTTATTAAAGTTACTAAAAATGTAATGGAAAAAAAATTATGTTGATTTCACAGATGTTCAATTATCAAAACTTCAATAAACCTGTTACCATACGCTTTGTCTTCCATTACCAATTATTCAACTGAGATATAATGATAAATGTAACTATGTAATAATATAGTGTATACTTGTATGCCTAGGGATTGATAATGGACATGTATGATTGAATGCAGGCTCCCGCTGGCCGCTTGATACTTTACATTAAAAATTAATTATTGAAATATTTAATGTTGAATTATATCAACATTTGAAATATCCTACAAGAAAAAAAAATGTTTGATTATATACAAAAATATGTAAATTTATGTTAATTAATAAAGGGACTGCAGATTACTGACATATTTAGTTTTTGAGGCGTAGTGTATAAGCAATTTTTTAAATAGTCCTGATTGGAACGCAATGAAGCATGTATGTAATAGAAAACTTAAAAGTAATTTAAAAAAGTAAAGTGTGCAAGTTTTCCACAAAAGCTTCTTGGAAAAATATTTTTTTTTAATTTCAATTGCAATTATTGTAACAGTGGCTATAGGTTATATCTTTAGGCTGTTTTATATGGTCATAAATATGTAATCACTGATACTCGTAAATCATACTTTTGAAACTTGTGCGTTGCATTTTTTCATTATTTAATTTAAATACATACTTATGTTTAAGTACTAAAAATATAGAATCTAGATCCGTGTGCAACACCATGTCATAATATTTTTAAATTAGTAAATTATGTAAAATATTCAGTGCTGTAAAAATGTACATACTAACATTTTGTATGAAAATTGTATCATATTATTTTAAATAATTATATAATTATATATTTAATTTTGCCGCCCTTAAGCAACCCACAACTTGATTATGCTCTAGCTACGACCCTATATTCCTGATTTAAATAATAAAATATATTAGAAAGATACTAAATTATACATATTGAGAAATTATTGAACATTAAAATTAAACAATAAATGTCTCTAATAAAAGAGCTAATGATTATATAGATCTAGAATAATTGCAATATGTAGGTGGTTGAGATTTTAAGATTGTTGATATTGACAAGATTAACTACGTCGAACTATTAACTACACCATACATCACAATAGCAATATTTTGCTCAGAAAATTTAGAACATTTTAATTTTCAAAAACATCCTTTCACATACAAATTTGTGTTATATTAATTTTTTAATAATACCTATACAGTTCATGTTGCTCTCTTATAACCTTTCATTCAACATGATACTTTTTCTTTGGGGACCAACAACTTATCTTTGAGAAATCAAACGCTACAACAATATCACAGTGCATCAATCTTACTACTAACTTTCCATCAAAAGCATTTATACACAGTAATAATGTACAGTCCACAATGATATTTCCTAGTTCTTATTCCACAGTTATTGGCTGTTTTGTAATTCAAAACGTTTAGTAGCTAACCTTCTTACAATAATTGTAAGGACGTTACATCCAAATACGTTGTCTCCAATCGCCATCCTACATAGGTATTCTGTGTTCTGAATAATCTATTTAACTCTATTATGTTTATATAATATACTTTATTATACTAAATTTATCTAGGTCTAATCAAATTTATAATTAAGAATTGGTAGGTATTATCTAGTGAATCTTGTAAGCTTTATTCTATATTTTAATTTTAAATAAAGTTATAAGTATTTATTATACAATTTGGTATGCTATGCGTTTGTAAGACCAGAATATACTTTTAAGTTTGAATTAATTAAAAATTAAAGTATTTGGTAAGATGGAAACGACGTATGCGTATCTTCTTAGTTCTTAATACAAATACCATGACAAAAATCAATTGATTATCGGTAAATAGTAAAATTAAAATTAAAAAGTAATAACAGCGACTTATATCATATTTAGTCGTTATCATCATCATACTGGCCGTGGCCCTAAGTTTATAGGTCTATGGGCCTGTGGAACAAATATTAATTTCGTAAGAATAATTTGTAGGACAGAGCGACCAGCAAGTAAATAATGCAGTACCATAGACATATATTGATATGTAGTATATCGTTCTATGGTAGTACAGAGAACGTGTGGTAAGTATGATAATGTTATCACTTATCAGTGATTTTATATTCAAAACATTTGAACTGTCTTAAAAATTACTACGTGTATATAGACTACGAATCCTATGGCATTGGCGTTGATGTATTATGAAAAAAATGGCTTTAAGTTTCCCTTCTACTTGATTCTGTAACGAAAAATTTATCGTTGTCAGCTGTCGTGTACATAGCACAATATGGCCAACAATCCACCGGAACTGGTAGCAATCAACGAAGAATTGGGCAACAGTTTTGACGATCTAATAAATCGGTGCGAAGCGTACAAACAAGTGCTCTTAAAAAGAAAACATGATATTGCCGAGAAGGTAAGCCGGATACGGTTATTTACTGGAAATTTGTTACAATTTAACTACCTATAAATATTGTTTGTTTAGATTAACTCCCAAGTGGTTGGGCCAAACTCAAACATGGTCAAGACCTTAAGTAAGGTTCAAGAAGAACGGTTGGCAATTGTTTCATTGAGAAAAGAAGTTGAACAGCTCAAGTCAAAGTATGCCGGATTCAAGAAGGAGACTGAGAGTATAAGGACCGTATTTCAGAAGTTGATTGAAGATTTAAAATACAAATGTAATCGGATGACGTACTTTACGTGCCTTCAATGTATTACTTCCAGAAGGTATGCTTTATTTATTTAACTTGGTACACAATGTACAGTGGGTAATGTATAATGTTTTTAGTAATAAAATGAGAACAGATTTAATGAGTAAGCGCGAAACTGAAGCTGTTAAATCATACACGATTTTGTGTGAACTTAGTCTTGCCATGAGTGCTGCTCCGTCTAAGCATTTAGTTTCCTATATCACCAGAGTAATCAACTATTGGCATTCCATACTTGAAACATTTTATTCGGAGTAAGACTTATTTAGCTATAATTGGAAATAATTAAAAGTTTTCTATAAAAACAATTTCTATGATTACTTTTATTTTTGTTTTTTAGAGATTTTGAAATTACTTTAAAACAAATGAACTGGCCATTTACAATGAGCGAAATCACGGATAATGCAAAGTTAAATAATTTTAAACATCAGTTTCAACGTTTAGCCAACATGTTGATAAAAGTTCAACTTCCGTATCCTTTTGTAGTTTTATATAAACAACATAAATGTATATAATCAGTTGGTATAATATTTGAATAACCTTAGCTCGGATTATTAGTAAAAATGATTATGGTGAATTCAACGAGCAATTACAGACGGCACAATTATTGGAACATTATTCTCATGTACCCTTACCAATCATTATGTTATTAGTACCTTTTCGAAAAAGATTTTTTTACCATTTTACCGGAAAAAAACAGACCAACAAACCTGATAAGCCTGAATGGTTTCTATCTAGAGTATTAAGCTGGATTAGAGATTATAGAACATTTGTTGTGGATTGGTTGGGTCCAGTCTATACAGAAAATGGAAAAAGAGCAATTGATTCTCAAGTAAATAATATTATTAACAATAATTATAATAATACATTTATTGCAACATCAGAAAAATAATCATGGATCATTTTTAATTTGATCATTCTTTTATAAGTAATAATTTTTATATTTGTTTTTTCAGCACGACTTTACTATAGGGCTTTTGCAGTTTGTTGTAATTAAACTTGATTCAGATTTGTCACATTTTCAACTGGAAGATGTAGTATTTTCACATATTGTGGATGAAACATTAGCATTTGAACATGAACTAAGAAAAGTATATAGTTATCCAAATGATTACCCAAGTGTTACAGAAGTCTTAACTCAAGCACAAATATTTTTCAAATGGATTAATATGGAACGAAAATGTAAGAAATATATATTAAGTATTAATTATAAATCATATACCTATAATTTATTTTGGTATTTTTAAGATGCTCATATCAAAATGGATGAAATTATACAGAACAAAGAACAATGGAAGATCTTAGTTTATGATAGTCAATATTGTATGACAGTGTGTGCGGATAGTTTTCTAACTTTGTTAAACACCATGAGTGATCGATATAGTATACTTCGTCAACCAAGACATAAGTAAGAATATTTATAATTTTGTGTTGTACATAAATAAACAGCATTTTAAGTTTCAATTCGAAACTACATATTATAATATGTTATAATATATGGCCTATACCCTATAGCAAGGGTCTTCAAACTTATTCATTTGAGAGTCATAAAAAAATTAAAAGCTATTAAGTTGCACAAAACATTATTTTAATGAATCAATAGTGGGCTAATGGTCCCTTAAATAAGATTTAGTGGCCCACGATTGGTCCATTAAATTTTTAGTGAACATTAAATTTATTAAATTTTTTATGCAACCTAGCATTAATGTAACAAAAGTATATCAACACATAATTTTTAGATTTATGGAAATATAACAAATACAAGAATTTTAAAAAAAATGGTTATTTACATAAATATACTCGGGCCGTCGTAAGAGAGCGCTACTCCTTCGAGCATTCAACTGATTGAGCTCCGTGGTTTCGTACCCAAATTTCTCCCATTCTACCACCTAGTTGCCGCTGTAAATACCCCCAATCAGTAGGTGAATGAGAGCAGCGACTGTGACGGTGTCAGTGGCTCGTGTTAACAGCGGCCAGTGTTTTGGAGGGTTTAGTGGTGGGAATGCGCAAGAACGGACAAATTTTGACCGCCGCCCAGAAGCGCTCTTATGATGACCTGAGTATAGTACTAATTTTATAATAAATAATAAATTCCTTTTTTTTTTATGAAATAAAATTATGAAAACATAGAGATTTATTAGTTATTATTGATCTGAAAATTCAAATTACTACTAATATCTTCAATTATACAAGTAGCGGTGTTACCTAGACCAATATTTTTTAAAAATATCAATTTTGTTGGACAAATTACTTCAATATTGCTCTTGTTATACTTTCTTGTACTAAACTGTCTTAAGTCAACTCTTTTCCTTCTTTTGTCAATATGCATGAAACACAAAAACTAAAATTTTTAGAAGCTTTATTAATATTATTTTGTACTTCAAAAAAAATTGTTTATAGAAATGAAAAATTATTTTTAAGTAGGTAACTACAATTTAGATAACAATAACTACCAAGTGAATTTTGAAATAGTTTTGAAATATTTTGTTTCATAATAAGTTTAAATATTGTACTCTTTAAGTACCAATACTTACTACGCAAATTAAACATATTTATTTTTGTTACCTGAATAAATTACCTAAAATAATCCTATACATTCTGAAACTGATATTCTTTTCTATTCTCATCATGACATCTCCAATCAGCGAATTTCAAATTGAAAATTATAAAGAAAATAATATTATCTGAGATAAGTCAATTAGAACATGCATCAACAACTTGTTATATTAGAATACATATTTTTTTAGATTATTTATTGTCATGTGGGTAATAACTTGTTTGATATCCGTAGTTTGGAGACCCTTCCCTACAGTATAGATTATATTTATTCAATAACCTAGTTTTTTTTATTCTAATGAATAAATAATTTTGTTTTAAGACTTCAGTTTTTAAAACTGCAAACTGATCTATTGGAAGAATTTAGACAAAATATAATTGATGGTGACATTGAATCCAATGAACATTTGTCAGAAATGTTGTGTACATTGCATTATATATCATACACTCTTTATAATTGGGGAACAAATATGGTTTGTGAACATAAAATTACTAATATTTATTAAGTGTAAAAAAACATGGCTGAAAAAAATTATAATATTAATTTAAGTTTTGTTTTTGAATTTATAAAAACAAACAACTTATTTTATGCATATTTTTATAACCTTTTGCTATTTTATTAATTAACAATTAAAACTAAAAATGTTTTTATATAATTTGTTTTAGCACTTTTTATCTCTATTGAACTATAAATGTGAATTAGAAAATGAAGTACGAAGTAGGAGTGAAAGTGAGTTTACAGAAGTATTAGAAACTGCTGATACAGTATTTGACGATTCAATAAGATTATACAATTTGGGAATAGATAATTTACTCAACTGTTTAACAGAAAATATTATGACTAAAGTTAAATACATTTCAAAACAATATAAACGTGATAGGTAAATATAAGTTTTAAAAATTCTAAGAGAAAAAAATCTTTTTAATTATTAATCAATTATAATAATATGTAATATTATTTACATTTTAAACTTGAATTAGCATTACTTGTTCATAGTTATAAATATAAATATCTTGTATTGTTATAAACTATGTCAATATAGTTATACCTATATTAACAAAAACAAAGTACTTGATAATATAATGATTATAGGCAGGAATGACTAATACATTTTATAATCATATAAATTTAACTTATAATATATATTTTTAGATGGCATATAATGGATTCCTTAATTGATGAAAATAAGTACAGTATTACAGATAGTGGTTGGGTGATGTATGAAACATTTACCGAAAATTTAAATACATTAAGTAAAAGTTTACCTACTTCTTTGTTTAATAAATGTTGGCCAATATTAGCTACTAAGATGTCAACGGTTAGTGTACTATTAGTGAGTTATTTAAATAAAGTTAATGAATGCATTTTATTGTTATAGTTTCTTTTCAATGACGTTTTATTAGCTAATATGTTCAACAGAGGTGGTGCCCAACACTTTCTATGTGATATACGATATAAACTTCTTCCCATTTTCTCAAAATATACAGCTAAACCTAGTATTTATATTGAACGGTAAAAAAATAATAATCTTTAATTTACTATCAAAAAATAAATTTTTATTAATGTTGTTATAATTATTTTTAGGTTATTAGAAGCTTGTAAAGTTCTAAATTTTGAACCTAATTTTAAACCAGTTATATTAAAACGTAATGAAGTATCAGAAATATTACTGCGTCGTATTGAACACGGAAATGCGCTTGAATTGGGATAATTTAAATTAAGTTTGTTTAATAATATTATGATCAATATGAATTCGCTGAATATAAACTTTTATGTTGGTTTAAAAATAAAAATATTTGTATTATGTTAATTGATCAGAAGTTATATTTTTTACTCCTTCAAACAATGTAAACCGATAAAATGTGACCATACATTTTTGGACTTCAGAAAATAATATATTTACATACATTTTTATATATGATTTCCAATCACATTTTCATCTTAACCACCCAAAAATAATTACTTAATATAATATTGTTAATACATGTAGGTAATAGAATATAAACCAACCCAATTTCTTGTGACCTTTCTGCTTTTGTGTTCAAAATGTTAAGTATCTTCTCAAGTGGTCCTCTAACTCGTTAGATTTAACTATTAACATTAACTGGTAATAATTTTATATAAATTATGTATATACAAACTACAAAATATTACAATTGGTTAAAGTAATAATTGAGTATGAAAAACCTGATGGTGGTAGGGTGGGTGGTCAAATTGCATAGTTTGCCTCAGGTCTGAAAAATGTTCTGCACACCACTGCTGCAGAATCAACAGATAGTAAATTTGAATTTATGAATACAGTAATACACTATTACCCATAGTAGTTTATTCACACAAAAAAAAATGTTGAAATAACTGTTGCAAAATGTCTACATTTTGCAACAGTTATTTCAAATCAAATTTTTTTTTTGCAAATGACAAATTTTGTCATTTGCAAATACTGAATTATTCAACCAATCAAAATGTACCTATACATATAGATAAGTATTTTCTACAAAATATTTCCAATTTTTTAAGCAATAAAATTTGTTTAAACATAAATAATTCTCGAATTCTTCAACCAAGTTTTGACTCTTCTCATTGTAATAATACCGGATTTTAGTTAGGTACTAAACATATTTTTATTGATAACATAATATTATGTAGTTCACACCTATAGGATATTATATAAAATTATCCAAAACTACCTACATTTAATCATATTTTTTTTTTTTAGAACTGTTCCTATGAAAAATAAAATAGAAATATTCATGAGTTCATTTTTCTTGTTCAAATTGTCATAGGGTTTAGTGCAATTTTTTTTATCATGGCAAGCGAAGTGTTTTCATGCAAAACGTGTTACCTATTTCTAAAAACCTTTTTTTTCAAGAACAGTGATTTTCTGTTGCAAACGATCCAGACAAGCTAGAAAACACGTGTAGGTAACTTTTAAAAATTAAATGATATGTATTATTAGAAAAGAAAAATGATTGAAAAATAAAAAATAATACCTAAATTATTTTATCACATGTGTTATTTTCAAAAATTATACGTCTTAAAAAAATATATGGTTATGGTTTATTTTGTAAAATCTTTTATCAAAATTTATTATATTCATAATTTTATAATATTGCTTAGAAAAATATTAAAAAACGATTTTGTATTATATTTTTTTCCGTAGGTATACTTGACATCAAGTAATATAAAGTAATATTTCAAAATATATAACAGGCACAATGAAAATATTTATTTATATCGAACTCAATAAAACAATAAAAAAGCATTGTTAAATTAAAAATGTATTATATGAACTATCTATAGATCGTGGGCCTATAGAACTGACTTGTGCATAGCAGTTCATGGTGGATATAATATGTAGGTACTGGACAATATTATAAAACAAATAAAAAATATTACATACAATTCAACGAGTACCTATAATAGGTAGTGTGTTCTTTATTGCCTAGCACGTTGACCGCCACACGTATATATTTCTATTCTGGTGCCACAAGCCGTGTAGGTATCTGCTGATAACATACGCGGGACAATATAAGGAATAAAAGTAAATAAAAAAAGCAGGAAACAGAAATCAGCTGCAAAGAATTGGCTTTTTGTATGGCCGTGATACATAGCGGTGCCGCCTCTATAGCCGAATTATTTTTAAGCAAATTTTCAATATGCACTAGTGACGATCACGGGTCGGCGGCGGCCTGACGGGCCCTGCTTCCAACGCCGACCCGTGATCGCAACGGCTGTGAACGTGCTATTGCCCTAATAGGTAGGTTAGCATTTAGAATTAGTTATCCCATACAATTTAACAATAGGTACCTATGCTGTACCTATTTCTAACATACTGCCAACTGCCAAGCCAATATTAAGAGGGCCTTGGGGCCTGGGCCCACAACGGATATCAAACAATAGTGGGCCCCTAGCGGCCGGGGTACGTTTCCTATAATATAATATGCATAATGGATACTTTAATATTATTATGCTATCGTAATATTACCGTCATTTTTACCAAGGTGGTAAGGAATTGGGATTTATGCAGGTTGTTAGGTATTTTTAAAATGCAATGCCTTAAACATGTTTAAATGTTTTAAACGTTCTGTTATTTGTTTAAAACGAATAAAACATAATTATATGTTTAAAACAGTGTAAAATCCAAGTGAATAATTATTGTGTTCCTTTAAAAAAAAACTATATTTTTTGTTTTTTTTTCTTAAATGAAAAAATGCACGAACTCTGAATTTATGAGAATATTGGGGATACTACGGTATAGATTACGCAAATGCTTATTCAGTAGCCAAGTAGGTATAAAGACAGGTAGGTAGGTACTGACAAGTTACAATCAAATTTAAAACACAAAACCTCTGAAGCTCAGACGCTCTATCGGAATATAATAATATATGCCCACACATCAATGATCAATATAATATATCATTAATCACAATATTGTGACGTTGTGGGTACCAAAACTGAACAACTAACAAGTAAACTTAAATATAATAATAGATTAATTAATAACGGACAGATTGTAGTGCTTAGAAAATTGACACCACAAATAAAACCCTTATCGCCGACAAAAGGGACGATCCAAATTAGGTATACGATCACGTATTAATAAATCGAAACGTATTTGTAACGACGTAAGACGTAAGACGTGTGTCTTTCTTATATGCCACCAGAGAAATTAATGGCCGGAAAAGGTCTTTGCCACCGTGGAGAAAACTAGTACTTCGAAGCGCGAAAAACTTTGATAAAGCTGTCCGCCAATCTCTGGCCAGCATCTCAGGATAACCGTGTTGTCCTTTTTGTTAGCGCAGGCGCACCAGCCATCTCATCAATAACCTCTCGATACCAAATCCCGCGATCGACAACTGGACTTCTTTTAACGAGCAGTAATCTGTGTGTATAATATTATTTCAATTCCGTGTACTATTAGTACCTATTTTTTTTTTCACCAAATCCTATAACAACACAGGCAACTGCGAGCAAGGTAAGAGTTGAGACACTTATAGGTATAATATAGTATATATTAGGTATGTTACCGTCAGTTGTGTAAAAGAGGTAATTTTTTCTTATCTCGTTTCGGTGCATAATATATTAATATGTGTTCCACAGATAAATAATTGTATACTATAGGTATACGGTATACCCTGTGTAGTATATTATAGTACAATATAGCGTCGGCTTCCTGCCAAAACTAGGTAACGGCATATTTCACTATTTTGAGATAATGGCGCTATCTAGTGTTAAACATTATTTTCTAACGATTTGAAAGAGGCGTCTTAAGTGAAATTCCTACTCTAACTTGTCACAAACTTACATTTTCTTATTTTCACTAACGGCGAAGGACATTAATATAAAGAGTTAAAAGTCATTAATGGCTTAGTGAGTTTTGGAATAAACAAGATCAATGAAATATTGGGAGGCAAAATTCACTATCGGTAAAAATAAAAATCTAAAATCACAGAATGACTGTGGTAGTGTGGTATACTGGTATAGAACTGTTAAACCTATAGACTTTAAGTTAAACCCCCCAATATAATTGTGATAAACTAATAATAACATGAATAATAATAATATTATATCAGAATTCAGTTTGGTTTGCACCATAAATAAAAGATTTTACTTCCTGGTTTGCACTTGAATTTGTTACTTTTGTTAGAGTAATATTATTATTATTTTATATTACAAAATACTAATAATTATTTTCACTTTTGAGTGTTGATGTCATTATGTTTAAAAGTCGTACATTAAAGTTATTAAAAGGTCTTGGAAATTATTTTATACATAAGTTGCAATTTCTTTAAAGTTGTAAATCACTTACATAAAAGCAGTGGTGTTTTGGAGGGTATATGCGGATATACGACGTATACCCTATCACCAGTTTACTGATTTAGCGTATACCCTGTAAAATTATACTAGAGATACGCAATTATACGCGCGTATACCCATGTATACCTTCAAAATTAATCAAAAACTTAAGTAAAATAAAATATTAATTGCTTTCAAAAAAATATTTTTATCTGAATTTTCAACGATAGAAAATTATCAAATTTTTTTTATGATAATCGACTAATAATCATCATATCAATATCAAACAATTTTATTTTATGTCACATTAAAAAGGAACGAGGAAAGGAACTTCAAGGCAGGAACGGTAAAGGATTTAGTTCCTTTTTAACAAGAGGAGCATGAACGTGAACTAGTTCCTTTTTTAAAGGAACTTTCCAAGCACTGTTCTTAACTTATAACTCTATCTGATCCTGATGCATGGCGTAAATATGTCAAAAATCATTTTTCTGGGGGGGGGGGAGGGATAGATAAGTAATTGACATATAAAGGCGAGGTGGTATACCCCACGACCTACCATAAGTTGATTTTAGGTTTGGTTGGAAATTTTTTTTTGAGCTTATGTGCTAAACGTTACCCTAGAAAAAAATTACCAATACATCACTGCATAAAAGTATTTGTTATTTTTTTTTTATATGATTTTGTATTTTTTCTAGTTTATGAGTTATGTTATTATGACAATAATTTTAAGATAAGAAATATCTATTATTCATTTATTTTATTTTTATTTATCATGATAAACACAACAATAATGATGTTAATAATAAAAAAATTCACACTTAAGCAAATAAATTAATAATTGACATAAGTACAATCTAATGATGATAATCTGACTATGTTCAATAAGCAAAATATTTAATACTATACCATATAGATTTCTTGCAGCCAAAACAAATAGTAAAAATCATATTCATATTCAGTAAAACTCGTTAACGGTTAAAATATTGAAATACAATACTTTACCAATCAAAAAAACAGTGTTATATTAAATATTTCGAAAAAAATCCAATATATTTTAAAGCAGTAATACAAGCAGATTTTATTAAAAAAAAAACTATGTAAATATCTTAAAAATTAAAGATTTTTTTGGGGTTGAGACCAAAAGTTTACTTTTTTAAAAACTTCAAAGTCGTTTACTGAACAATTACTATTTTGCCGTTATCGAGTTTTGGCAGGAAGTCAACGAATTATTAGTATCTTACATTGTTATAAACTGATCAATAGTTGCAGGCTTTCAGAAAACAAGTTTTCTCTATAAATAATAAACAGCCAACTTTCGGTTGCAACTTCCAGACGTGTCCATCCGAAAAGTCCATTGAAGTATTAAACTTATTATCGCTATCAATGATCATGTAAACTGCGCGTTATTCGATTATTTTACTATAGTTGTCCATGGATTTTACAGGCTATATTATGCTATAAACTTATAACTTATAGGACATATATGTACATATATTTACAATACATGTAACATGTCCCACATATTTTATAAACACACATCATTCATCAAGCGGAAATACAATATTATGTTCTAAATATTAAGTAATCTAAAATACAAGTATACAACAGTCGTATAGAGGCTGCATTACTTTATTAAATAGTAACACGTCATCATTGATATCATAAGTTGTTATTTTTTAGATTCTGAGCGGAGTGATGAATGTATTGATTTTGCAATGATGCGTGTGTTTTTTTTCTGGAGATTTCCATCCTTTTCTGAGTTATACATTTCGTAAATTATTTTCTACGGGAATAAATGGAACAAAGAATTTTGAAATGGTCGCACTTGACAGTTTTAAATTATGGACATGTCTTATTGTTGCTCAAGGTCTTCAATTAAAATATATTATTCCACGGGACATGAAGCTTTTTCGTATATTTTTATAACCTAACCTAACCTAATAAATTATATCAATATATATTATTATTTATTAATTATTATAATCAATAAATATTAATAAATTATTACATGCAATATTTTTGGGAACAATTAAATCAACCTCCCGTATTACAGATAATAAAATAAATTATTATACTAGCATTATAAATATACCATAAAATATATAGTAGGTCCCTACTTATAGTAGTACCAATATTAATATGGGCTGACATATACTGCTGACGAATCGTATTTCGTATGCAATGGCTTATCATTGAATTCAAATGTAACACAAAGAATAAAATGTCAAAGATACATAGGTACATAAATACATTACACATTACAGTAACTATAATGACAAGGTGTACAGGCGAAAATCCATCAAGGGGCTTTGATCTCACACAACTAAAATACTGTTTATATTTTGCAAATTAATTTTTATATAGCTTATTTTTAATCACTAACCGTATTGGTAGATATATCGTATGTATATTATACATATAGGTACCTACATTATACCTATATATGAATGACATTCATTAACAAATCGTATTATACATTTTCAAAAAATGCCATATGGCCATATCGTTTATTTCGCTGTAATTATATATTTATAATTTGTGATTCAACACAATTTTTTTTATTATTTGCATAATTTCCTCCTTCAAAAGTACTTTACATTGACAGAAAATTTCATAGACCGAGAGGAAAAATTATAAGACTGTTTCATTATTTTTTGGTCAGTAATAAGTTCTGTACCTATACAGCTAAAATTCGACAATCGTATTTACCGACCACACACGGCCGGTGTAGATTTATTAATTTAAAAATAATTCACCCGTTACGGTCTTACTGTAACTATATTATATATATTATACATGTTTGCTATCAATGGAATACTGTTATTCGTTTTTGTACTTGTCCTTAATCGTTATAGTCTCGTCTAACAATGTAAATAAAATCCATATTACCTACGCTGGTTTGCAAATCGTATTTGTCTGTACAAAATTGCTCAACAGTATTAAAACGATTCGTTTTGAAATCGGTTTTTTTATATTTTCATGTTTCTACGGGTAATAATATAATGTAGTCGTATAGTCGCTATGAAATTGAGATGTACCCATTACCCAGTTGCAAGGTGTTAATGAGAATAGCATAATATCATGTTATAATATTATAAATAGAATAAATGATACAGTGCCGTAGCCAGACATTTTTTTTTAGGGGGGGGGGCACTTAATTTTTTTCTCTAGTGTTTGAAAGTTTTGATTGCTAGAATATCTAATTATGACCTCTTTGTTTATAAAGAATATCTACTCTTTTTATGACTATATATTTATGTTAACAACTATGGTACCTATACATTTAATATAACAATGTATTAATATTATTGTAAACCATAGATTAATGTATTGATGAGTATAAGCATATTAATAATATATTATCATTATATCAAAATGTATTGTAAGCAAAATATTCCATTTTTGTTCGAATATTATTAAAATTTACTAACAAAAATACAAGACTATATTAGGGCTGTTGCCTGTTGTAAGCTGGTCGTTATTTGTGTATTAGCCCAATAAGCTGAAAAAAATATACTTCCAGAAGTCCAATTTTAATTTCGAAAAAATATATGAATTTCTCCGCTTCGTGTTTTGTGGGAAGCGAATTTTTTTTAGTAATACCAAAGTAAAATTGAATTTTGAAAAAAAAAAGAAAATTAATTTGGTATTATACTAATTAAATAATATTACAAAATATCAAAAATCCATTTCCTAAATAACTTAGAAAAGAGATTAAGGAATTCAAATATGTTTTCAAAATGAAAATAGGGCTTTTGGTACTAGTTGAATTTTTCTTCCTCTTTTTGGGAGTTTCGTGGCACATGGGAGTTGAACATTTTTTTATCACAAAATATAGTGACGTGACTGTGCGTATGTACTTGTACGTTACTGAGATCCAAGAATCTTAGCCGTCTTTATCTTTAATTACATAAAGTGTTTGGGGAACTCACATACACTAATCATACACTACACACACACCACCAACGATGGATGTACAATATTTCCTAAATCCGACCCCTTCAAAATGGTTCGCTTTCGACAGCCTTACTTTTAATTTTTATCAAACATATAATATATATTATAAAACAAGCCAAAAAAAATTACACCCCCAGGCTACGGCACTGAAAATATATATTTACTAATTAGTAATTACTATATGCTCGGTGGAAATTGTTTGCAGATGTCAACTTTTCATATAATTGTCATATGGCATGTTTATACGGGTATTTTCACTTAAAGGTGTTATATATTTTACGTTTTGCAATTTTATCATCATTTTATAAATTATGTGTTTTTTATTTTTTATTACACATTGTTTGAAGAATTTCAAAAGTTTTATAATTTGCGAAATCTAGTCTAGTTAGAGGTATAAGTATTAAGTCTAGTAGTCAGTTCTTAGAATAATCTTGTCTATTTTCAAATGTAACGATTTATATTTATATTTATAACATTATTTAAAATTTGATTTGCAATAATGACACATGCACAGGGTGATCGAAGCCGGATGACTGACGATTGTTCAATACTTGCAAGTTTCAGGTGTCTGTATCCTGTCTGCAGTTTTATAATACATTTATGGTAATAACAATTTTTTTATTTATTTTACTCCTGTATAATATTATTGCGCTTTGTCAGTTGTCACTTGTCGGCGATGAAAGTCGACGTGACTATAAATGTTATTGACGTTTTTTCCATCTATATATTTTAATCGTGACTTTATTGCAGTATTGTTCTTAATATTATATTATATATAGTTACGTACGTACGTGCTAGAATGTCAGATTGTGTCAGGGCACACATTTTGTCACCCCAAAACCGAATGAAAAAAATAATTGCATTTCACAGAGTTCTCGATCAAATACAATATAATATAGCTGATACACTTGCTTCATTTTGTGTAATACATTTAACAATAACAATAATATTTCTGAATATTAATTCAGATCTCCTTATTATTATTACAAAAATCAAACTTTAGGCAAGTAGGTATATCATGGTTGTATAATAGATAGGTAACCTACCTATACCTATTATACCTAGCCAAATCATAGTCAATAATACGGGTTTTTAGATTCTGAGTGGAACGATAAATGTAATGGTTTTACAATGATGTGTGTTTTTTTTTATTATTATTTTTGTTTAGTGAATACTCTAGTGAGTACACGATAAGTAGTCGAAATAATGCTTTGATTTTCAACTTCAGTACCTTGTTCGATGGGACAGTGAAAATTGTTGGTGCATTGGTGAGGTCAAAGTTTAAAATGTCCAATAGTTTTTAAAAGCGCCGAGAAAAACAACATAAAAATTGAGGAAAAACGGGAATTTTTACGCAAAATCGATTTTGGTTCTTGGTTTAACTCTAAAAAAATGAACGTATATACATGCAATTTTCACGGGCCTTGAAATTTACATTTTCTATACACGATAAAATTTTCAAAATATTTTGATTTTTTTTGAACTGTTTAGGAACATTTTCTGTTTCCAATTTTATTAGGCTTTATTTCCATGGATGTCAATAAAAATTTATTTGTTGGGTAAAAAAGCTTGAAAATTTAATAAAATTCTCCTACTGAATTGTAACAATGACATTTTAAAAATATTAAAAATCCTTATAGTCATAGTTTTTTTAATAAACATTTAAAGTTCAAATCTTGACAAAATACGGGAAAATCATGAAAATTAGAAATTTATTTTGAGTTGAGAATATTCATAAAAATGTTTCTTTTTAAATCTAAGATTTGAAAATGTAATACAAGATTCCTCAAAAATTTGTCTACCTTTATCAAAAAAAATGTCTACAAGCAAATCAAAATTAAATTTTTATGAGCGTTTGAAATTCATACTTTTACAACATTTAATGTTCACTCGATTTCTCATGTAACGATTTTCTTATTTTATTGTAATTAAAAAACGAATGACTTTAGATACTTGAAAATTTCACTGAATGTTTATATTAGCATTTTCTATACACGATAAAATTTTGAAAATAATTTGACTCTTTTTGAGCTGTTTACGGACATTGCCAGTTTTCAATTTTTTTAGTTTTTTTTTTATATATAGCAATAAAATTGTGTTTGTTGGGTAAAAAAGCGTGACAATTTAATGCAAGCCTTCTGATATATTGTTACAATAGCAGTTGAAAAATATTAAAAATACAAAGGCATGATTCTTTTTTTATAAGCACTTGAAGTTCAAATTTTGACAAAATGTATCAAATTTATAATTTAATAATTATTTTGTAGTTAAAAATTTATAAAATGTTCAACTTTTATATCTAAGGATTGAAAATTTAAAACAAGGTTCCACGTAAATAGGTTATATATAAATATTTCTTTATTCACAATAATATCATCAAACATACTTGGTAATATCATAGGCTGACTGAACGTTTTCGCTCAGAATCGTTTTTCTTATACAATGATATTATATCATTGAATTCAAATTTAACCCCATCCCTTACAGTGACCTACTTGTAACCTACTATACAGCAGAGTGACATTCACTTACCCACCTTTTTTTTCTATAATTATCAATAAAATTTTATTTGTCGGATAAAAAAGTGTGAACATTTAATGCAAAGCTCCTAATGTATTGTTTCAATAATAGTTGAAAAATATTAAAAATACATAGGCATTTAAAGTATACATTTTGACAAAATATATTAAATTTAAAATTTAATAATTATTTTAGATTTAAAAATAATATTTTTAATATTTTTCAAATGTTATTGTAACGATATAGTAGGAGCCAACAGTATTCACTTTCCCATCGAACAAGATACTGATGTTGAAAATCGAAGCATTTGATATAATGATAAGTAGTTGAAATACTACTTATCGTGTACACAGACACAAAAATAATAAAAAAAAAACACATCATTGTAAAATCAATACATTCATGGCTCCGCTCAGAATTTAAAATAGTAAAATACACATTGAATTAAATCTATCTATAGATATATATGCTGTAATATACAAAACTTTAAAATCTATAGACTTATAAAATTGATAAGACTTCCTTCGTCATTGTTATATTATACAAATTAGTTAATATATTATAATTTGATTTGATACGTTTGAGTTGTTGTTTTAATTGTTTTATATCAACGTAAAATATACATCAGCTACTCAACTGGCACCTATATGTAACATAATATAGGTACCTACTTCTAAAGTTCGAAGATGTTTAGACTTTTATAGAGAAATACAATATAATATTAGTTAGACAAATGTATTTACTTAGTTTGGTTGTTGAAAATAATAATTTTTCATAATCAATTATTATTGTTATATTTTTGAAAATTAAAATTGGTCTTAAAATAAACTGTTATAATCAGTGTACCTATATGACGATTGATGATTATATGTTGGCCATAATAAAATATTCTATCGTGCTTATTATTAAATATTTAAATATTTTGTTGTTTATAAGTTTATAACAGATACAATTATATAATAGACAATAGATAGGCACCTTGCACCTATATTAACAATATACATACCTATATTATTATATATAAATCCTAATACACTATTTATAATGTATATATATAATATTATAATAAAGCTATCGAATACCGAATATCCACATAATATATTCGAGGACACTAGGTGATCGATTTAACGTAAGATACACATAATATACCATAATGCAATTTTTCGTATTTTCACTCAAATAATGAGGAGACGGGTCTCGACACTCCGTACACAAATTACTAGAAGTACCTATAGAAGAAGTACGTCATATTTTATCGACAATATTTCATGTTTGATATTCAATATATACACTTGTCTGAACACATTTATTATAAATTTACTTGGTACACCAAGACCTTTTTTAAATTGAAATTTAATTTTTCTTGAACAATAATAAATAGAAATGCGTAGGTACTTTCGTTTTTGTCAACTATATAATATACATTTAATTGAAAATATTCACTGACTGCAGGATTGCATGCGTCCTCACTTGTGTTAAGTTTCTTGAACATATTAAAGTGCTTTTCTATGTACCTACTTTGAATGGTTTTCCAGCGTTTGGACATTTTTTATTAGATTTTCACGAATACACACTTACACAGTTACCAGAATTCTATACCGTCAACCATTGAGGTTTATTATTGCATATTTGTATGTATACGGAGATTCTGAAGCGAATTGGCTTTATTAATTCATATATTATATTATGAACTAAATGGCATATAAACACTTATAAATTATTAAATAAAGTACCTATAGGTAATTAACAATTAATTACTCGTTCGAAATTTGTTTTTTAAATACTCGAAAACATTCTGTTTTGAAACATGAAATTAAATGTTTGCAATCACCAGTCATTCAAAAAATGTAAAAAAATCGTGAAAAATAATAAATACTAATAATAAAAAAAAAAAAGGCGGGTAAGTAGATTTCGCTCTGCTGTACAGTAGGTGACAAATGGGTCAGTGTAATGGATGGTGTTAAATTTGAATTCAATCTATTTCTATAATATCATTGTATAAGAAAAACGATTCTGAGCGAAAACGGTCAGTCATATCCTATGATATATTATCAAGTATATTTGATGATATTATTGTGAATAAAGTAATTTATATATAACCTATTTACGTGGAACCTTGTTTTAAATTTACAATCCTTAGCTATAAAAGTGGAACATTTTATACATTTTCAACTACAAAATAATTATTAAATTTTAAATTTGATAAATTTTGTCAATATTCGAACTTTAAATGCTTATAAAAAAAATTGTGCCAATGTATTTTTAATATTTTTCAACTGCTATTGTAACATTATATCAAGAGCCTTGCATATAATTTTCACGCTTTTTCACCCTACAAATACAATTTTATTGATATTTATAGAAAAAAAAAACTAAAAAAATTGAAAACTGAAAATGCTCCTTAACAGTTCAAAAAAAATCAAAATATTTTTAAAATTTTATCGTGTATAGGAAATGCAAATATAAATAACCAGTGACATTTTCAAGTATCTACAGTTATTCGTTTTTTTATTTCAACAAAATAAGAAAATCTTTACATGAAAAATCGAGTGAATATGCAATGTTGTAAAAATATGAACTTCAAACGCTCATAAAAATGTAATTTAACTTTCTTGTAGACATTTTTTTTTTGATAAAGGTAGACAAACTTATGAGGAATCTTGTATTACATTTTAAAATTTTATATTTAAAAATAAAGTTTTTTATGAATTTCTAACTAAAAATAATTTGAAAATTTTCGTCATTTTTACGTATTTTGTCAATATTTCAACTTTAGATTTTTATAACAAAAATTGTGATCATGGATTTCACATTGTTTTCATCATTGTTTCACCTTGAAACAATAACCTAGGAGCCTTCTATTAAATTTTCAAGCTTTTTTTAACCAACAAATAAAATTTTATTGATATTATAGAAAAAAAAACTAAAAAAAATGGAAACTGAGAATGTCTGTAAACAGCTCAAAATAAGTCAAAATATTTGGAAAATGTTATGGTGTATATAAAATGCTAATATAAACATTCAGTCAAAATTTCATGTACCTACGGTCATTTGTTTTAAAGTTACAACATAAACCAAATTCAATTGTGTGAAAAATCGATTTTGCGTAAAAATTCCCGTTTTTTCTTAATTTTTCTTTTGTTTTTCACGTCACTTTTGAAAACTACTGGGAAATGTTTACTTTTGACCCACCCTCCCCAAAGTAACAACTGATTCACTTTCCTATCAGAAAAGTTACTGTTGAAGAAAACCCAAGCGTTTTTTACTGTCCTAAAAGGTGATGACAGACACAAAAAAATTTAAAAAAAACACATATCATTATAAAATCAATACATTCATCGCTTCGCTCAGAATCTAAAATATAATGGTTTTTATTTTTTAAATGTTGTTTTGTAATGACTTCAGATTATGCAAAAAAAATATTTCTAAAAAACATTCATACTTTTCTAAATCTTGAATGTTTACTGTTTCAATAATCAATCTGTAGGTAGTCGAATACGAACCTGAATTTGCATATTATAATATTATGCTATTGTACCTATATGATGTGTAATTTTTCAATACCTTGGAAATGCAACCATACCTTTATATGCGACATTACGTCACATTATGGCTGCCACTATAGCCATATATAGTTTAATAGTGTTTATATTTATATATAAGTACTTTTATACGTTATATTGGCTGCTATACACTTATACAGTTACTTAGAACCTATTACTTATTAGGTATATACGCAGTACTTCGATTTTGGCCGAACAGTTTGCGTCACTCGTGAATCGTGGCTTGTGGGAGACGTCTATTCTAGCCGTAGGTTTACCATTGCCAGTTCACCAATAATAGCTGGTACTTTTATAATATTTATAATATTTTTTTTATTATGCGTATATAATATAATATATATATATATATATATTACAATGACGTCGGGAACAATTTTAATTACCGACCCACGAATATTCGCTTCTGCAGGCTATAATATATTTATTAGATTTTTTTATTTTTTACACCCGAAAACCCCAAAGAATGCACGGCGAATAATTTTATATAATATAATTTGTACGAGCCGCGTCGTGGTTTTATCGCCGTCGTCACGCGTATATTAAACGACTCTTGGTACGGGTGTGTGGGTACAGGGGTTGCACGCGGGTGTACGGGTGGATGGGCAGTGACGAGACGCTTCAACGCACGCGCGCCCTTATAAACGGTGGAAGTCACGTATAATTTCTGGAATGCCCGTAATCTACTCCTCCAAATGAAACTGGGGTGGAATGCGACGGGAAAGATGAATATTTCATAACATCGCCATGGCATAGCCGACCCGAACCGCGGCTCGTCCATTGAAATGTTGAGAATCTAATAAACCGTATATGTATATAGTATATATAAATATGTGTGTGTGTGGTTCAAAGTCATTAAACGTATATACGCGCACTTCCCGTCGTAATGTATATAATACCTATATATATATATTATATTTTTGTCGGAAAGAAACGACACCCACCCCTAACCCATATTTTCAGTGGGTTTTCTTGTTGATTATCAAAACTACCCTGCATACATGTATATTTATACCTAAGAGTATAGGTACGACGTACGTGTTGTATATAATAGAATATTATAGTACCTAACGTCCTTATCCGGAAAGGTGTTATCGAGTCTATAGAAATACGGGAATTCCGATCTTATATAATATAATATACTGCCCTCATAATTTAAAATGTCGTAAGTCACCGGAGAACGCTTTTTGAGAAAAACATGTTTTATATTTTGCATATTCCTGATTAGACCACCTTCTACATTATAATTATTTGAGTTTCATATATGTTTTCCTATATGTAATTTTGCAATGAAAAAATGGTTAAATTTATTTTTAACAACTTACATATTATTTAGTTAATATTATTATGTCATAGCTTAGGTACTTTTTACGTTAATCCTCATTCATTATTATTGGTATACGCTTATTATACTATTGTTTCTAATTATTTAATACAATATTACCTATATTTAAATTATATTGTTATTTTTTATAATTTACAATTATTTACAAAAGCAAATTTATACATTTTTCCAAAAAACAATGACCATAATAGAGGCAAACCCGGTAAGGATTACTAAGACAAAATTTAAATTTGAACTCTAGACTAAGATAAAATTCCATATCTTAAACAATATTTACGGCATTTTTGATTGGACTACCTAGTGATTTTACGGCGTATTTACCTAGTATATCCATGGTATTTTATGTTCATTTTTATGTGTTTACCTCATTTAATATTTAACATTTTTTTTTTATAATTTACTTTTAATGATGTTTTAGCTTATGTGGCAGTATATATAATATATATACATTCAAATCAATGAGAATTTATTATAGAATTACAATAATGAAATGTTAGTTCGCTTAAAACTCTATTTATAATTATGTAAAATACTATAAAGAACGTTTTAATAATGTAAACATTTTAATAATTACTAGCTACCTATATCTATGTATATGGAAATAAATGTTTGCTTATCTGTTTCCTTGTTCTACATATATATTCAGAAACTACTGGAATGTTTTAAATAAAAATTATGTTATTAGACTTCTCAAGACTATAGGACTGGATCCCTGTATAATAGGTTGCTATAGGGTTGGAGAACCACGAAAATAGAATACTTTTTTTGTTTATTTAAATGGTTGCAATTAGTTGTAGATTATATTAGATAGGTACTTTTATAATTAACAGAAATATGGTACTAAATTCTGGGTATATTTTGATGTAATCACATAAAGACGAATTATACCAATCGATTAAGCGGCCTCGCTACGATTATTATTTAAGGAGCAACATTTAGACAATTTCTAATATTGCATAGCCGCCCGGGATCTATGTGTTAGTAGTAAATGAGTGAATTTAAATGTGGGTATCCTCTCTCGTACGCGCATGCACATGTCAATAACTCGATAACCATATTATCAATTCCACTACACAAATTTTACAAAAACATACAAACATTTGTTTTGACAAAATTTAAGTTAGTTAACGTTGCCTGATTTTGATTCTGAAAAAATATTTGAATTCAGCAGAAAATGTCTGTAGATCGTATGAAACGTTTTCCGTTTTTAATATTAATTTTAATTTTAATTATGATTCGAAAAATTTGATATTTTCAAGTTTTCAATTACAGCTCATAATAATATAAAATTTAGTTTTTACAAAGTGTTTCGTAGAATCTGTAGACCTTTTTTTGGTGAGTTCAAATTTTTTTTCAGAATTAAAATCGGACAACGTTAACTAACTTTAATTTTGTCAATACTTTAGGTCTTTTCAACTAAAATTGACGGCAGTAGCGAGGCCCCTTAACGATAATGGATTTATGTTGGATTTTTATCATTCAACTAATATGTTTCCAGTTTTTTTGTCTTGAATAGGTAATTACAAAAATATACGCATTAAATACAAAACTAACAGAACTAACTAACTAACTCCTTCCTAAGCAAGATTTACAGAATCTTAAATCTTTATTGGTAGGTACAGATAAAAGATACCGAGGAAAATTTTGTAAAAATATAAAATGTGAAATATTACATTATGTACAAACCAACAATTGTTAGTGAGGATATCCTAATATTTAACTCCTCCTAAGAAATTAAGTAGGAACCTATTATATAATATCTCTTTTATTGATTAATTCGAAGTTTAAACACAAATCAAAAACGAAAATCTTCTCGACTTCTCGTACCTATTACTTTTAGCTTTAAACAAGGTAAAGATCCCCCGGTTTTTCTGAAACTAGTCTGAGCGTAAACGATGTATCAGCTTTTACATAAGGATGTTTTATTATGTATATATATACTATACAACAAGTAATTAATATTTGTATTAAAAATTATATATCGCCTGATGAAATTCTGTGGGTGTAACTTGTATGATCCAGATATACGCCTATACCTAATAATTGGCCCTTGCTGATGAGTTCATTTGGGCTGGTTATACTAACAACTATTCACGGGTCAAAAAATGGTTGTAACTTCAGTTTTTGATACTCTTTTTGGTCGGATCTTGATGGGTTTTATTCCCGTAAACGAACAACTTATTCAAAAATCCTATAAAAAAAAATAGCACGAATAACCACATTAACTTATCTTCTCACTAAGTATCATCGTTATCAGTTCTCAAAAATAAATCCAAGATATCAGGATAACTAGAAGCTTAAGATAATTTTACTCAAAGTGGTTGGTTTGTTGTTCAACCGTCACTATATGCACATCTAGCTTTACATTTTGGATATAATTATATCTATTTAGCTTTAAAGAGGTTACTTAATTTTAAATTATAACGAAAGAATGACAACGATTGATTAATTCAATAACCATTGCTTCATGGCTGAATATTAATCATTAGGCTACATGGTGATTATATCATTATGATTCAGCATTGCCATTAAACTACTTACCGCTTCATACTGTAGTGAAGACCAATAACAATGGTCCTGGTGGCTGGTGGTATTAGTTGGTTATGCAATATTACTTGTTCAAGACTACCTAGCACTAATTACTAAATTATGTTATGTCAAAGGGTTCTACTTTTAACACAATATAATTTAGTAATTAGTGCTAGTAATAGCATAATAGACAATTTCCAGAAAATTATGTTCAAAATTATCGCCTAACCACCGTTACGTAGATATGGCACAAAATTGGCATAATTATTCATTGCTGATCACAAGGTGTTTGAAACAATTTATCAATCAGAATAAAGATAAAAAAAAGGCAAGCAAGCAATAATTCAAGATTTTTGTGTGGATGATTTAATCTCCTAATATAACGATGACTACTATAATTTTTATGAACAGTTATCCGAGTCATTAAAATGATTAAAAAAAAAAAAAATTGTGTTCTACTTCAAAAGTTAAAGAGTGTAGTTCCCTAAAAAAATAGTTCCTAAAAGGAGATCAATTGAGCGAAACTGACATTGTTAGTGTATTGGGACTTACTTGGAAACCTATTTTAATACCTGCATTAAGTTTTGAACCTTTAAGTCCATATTCATCACGACTAAAGAACCAAACGATAATTGTTATCATAATCATATACGAATCACTTGTATTAACTTATTATAGGTCTTATATCATTATTTTTAACTAAAGGAAAATTTTCCTTTACATGGTACTTAAAACTTGACTGGGACGTTAAGTATGAAATCTTTGATCATTCAAAATCCTGCTGACCTTATTTAAATAGATATAGGTACAGCTGAATCATTATAAAATCATTCAGAATTCTCTATGGTGGTATAGGTGACTGATTGATTCAGTTAGAAACCAATTAACTCGATAAAACTATGTCTAAATAGAATGTCTTCCAGAAACAAGTTTCATCAAGCATGCATTGATTGTTCAGCTTGTTGTTCATCAACTGTACTACCTGTATTCTTAATCACTACTTTAACTAGAATCAATTAATTTAGAACCTATAGAACGCAAAGTAGCGAAACTAATAAACGGCTCAGATAACAAAAACTCATTAATGACTGTCACAGAGATTAAAGGCGCTTGGAAGGTTTGAATAGCTTTTGCCCAAGCTAATGGTGAATTCAAGATAACATAGCTGCATCAAAGAAAGGTAAATCGATATTCTAGAAAATGAAATTGAACTATTGAAGTGTCTAAGATGTGCGTTAAAATTCCCTGCTCCCACTTCAAGCTTCGGATTCCAAGAGATCTCCAAACTATTGCAATTATTTTGCCATAATTTCTCATGTGATTTTCATAATTTGCATTCCATTAGTTTTTCATAGAAAACATTTTTTTGTTTTCCCACTTTTAGTTGGAAACTCATGAATTTTACCGATGATTTGCAATTATTTTGCTATAATTTTTAGTCGAAAAGTGAAAATCTGTACATCAGATCTCCCTAAACCTGCTAAATTATGTTTTTGACGGATTGGTCGACTTTTGACTTCCAATGTTAAATTTTGTATTTATTATCAATGAAGCTTAATATATTTTTGATATATGATTAAAATCGACTTCAATTAATTATATTATAAGAATATGTTGAACAATGTTAAATAACATCCTAATTATTAGGTACTTATTTGTTACATATGCACATTCAGACATTCCTAATAGGCATGTGTAATAGTTGAAAATTTTTAAAAATTAATACTCACTACCTCTACTTACTTACTAAAAATACTTCAAAATTATAAGACAAATCCACAACATAATTAGTTACAAATTACAATACATAATCCAATAATTATAACACCTAAAATTCCACAACATTCTGTACCAAAATAAACTGTGGTCACTGGTATCATACTCGTATATAATTTGTATAGGTTTATTTTTTTTGTAATAGTTTATGGGTCTTACATTATTAACTTATATTTATACATTTTACGACTTAACATATTATTATGTTAAAGATTTATATAAACATTATATAATGATTCAATTTATGATGAAATACTTTATCTATATATATATAATGTACATATGTCCCTATAATATATTCGTTAAAAAACGACAGTAGTTATAAATTATAATTATGAATACCTACCAACTCTCAACAAAATAATAATTAAATCCTAAAATGCCACTTATTATTCTTAAAAATAAACTTGAATAAATAAAAATTAAGGTCTTTATATTTACTCATTATTGTAATGTGGGTGTATTATTCATTCTTAGATTTTAATACAAATTGTTTGTATTAAAATCGTCCATGAACTTGACCCACCCATATTAATCAATACACATCAAAAGTATGCCAAAAAATAGCGAATAATTAGCAAGTAATAGAAAGTTGGTTATCAAAATAAGCAAGTTATTTTCACATTTTATTTGATCAGTTTTTAATTAGGTGGGCCAAGTTCAAGTAGTCCACTCACTTTATCCAATCCGCTCCAAAAATATGCCAAAAAATAGCGAATAATTAGCAAGTAATAGCAAGTAGGCTTTTAAAATTAGGAAGTCAAGTGACTATATTAGCAAACCAAATTTTGCACCGGGTGGGCCAATCCGTTCCTCTCCAAAAATATGCCAAGCTACGAGCATAATTTGCCAAATGTTTGAACATAGGTTGAAGGGCATGGACATGATATTATTATTTTATTTATTTTTTGTTTTGCCAAAATTATATTTAATAAGATTTTGTCTAAGTGAAGTACGACAATCTGTGAGTACTTTCCTACTAATAAAAGAACAATAAATTTATTTGTGTGTTTTTGGGTGATTTAATCCTGAATACATTTGTATGCGTATGTGCACCATTTGATTATACATATAGACGTTAAACGGTAATAAAAACCGTAATACATATATATTGTTTTACGGACAAGACAGTGTTTTGGCATTTTTTTGGAGGGGATCGGATTAGTGGGTGGGCTACCTGAACTTGGCCCACCTAATTAAAAATGATCATATAAAATGTGAAAATAACTTGCTAATTTTGAAAACCAACTTGCTATTACTTTCTAATTATTTGCTATTTTTTGGTATACTTTTGATGTGTATTGGTTAACGTGGGTGGGCCAAGTTCATGGACGTAAACAATTCAATGATTAATTCATATTTATTATCCTGAGGGAGGGGCTGTTAATTTTTTTAATTTTTCTTGTACTTACATAGCACATATAATATACTTAACCTACCTATTTTCTAACTGCTATATGAAGTATAAACTATAAACTTAATATAATTTACCTAATATTTAAGTTATTGTCTTCACATCATATTATATTATGTAGTATTGTAATAATTGTTTTATCTTTTATGTTTAATAATACTTGTTTATATAGATACTAACCTGTATGTCGTCTTGTCTGGAACTAATTTTTGATGGTTAAAACAAAATAATTAATGTATCCATAATTTTTACTATTTTTTCAACATAAAGTCATGTAAGTAGTATGTGACCAAAGGTATTAAAATGTTCATAGCCAACAAATTTAATCATGGTTTATGTTGTTGAACGTTAAAACGATTTAAAAATAATTCTAACTGATTTAAAATATTAAATTCTCTCTTGAAATGTTATATAAAATACTAACTACTAACTTGAAATTTGTATGCCTATAAATAGCCCAAAAAGAGCCACAATATTTCGAAAACGTTGTGGTGCATATAAATTGCTAATATAAACAATCAATGAAATGTATATGTATCTACTGTTATTTTGTTTAGATTTACGCTAAAATACAAAATTGATTTTTCTTTTTCGAAAACTGGGTTTGCCTAAAAATATAGTTTTTCTTTAACTTTTTGTTTGTTTTTCACTTTTTCAAACCGGACGCTTTAGAAAACTATAAGGAATTTTTCACTTTTGACCGCCTTCAAGGTACCAATTGGATTCACTTTCTTACCAGAAAAGATGCTGTTGAAGAAAATCGAATCATTTTTACTGTCCCAAAAGGTGATGACAAACACAAAAACTACACTTCATTCTAAAATCAATACATTCTTTGCTACGCTTTGAATCCAAAATATAATTAATTTTAGAAATAATTACAAATTTCTTTTTACATTTTGTTAATTTCATCAAAATTATTATAATTACTATTTATAAATATCTATTTCGACTGTTGGTCTACCTTATAAATACAAAAGTAATAAAGACTCTTTGACGACGGTGTTAATTATAAATAAAACTTCCTTAGTCCTTAATATAATAAAAAATCCTGATCTATCCATCTGTGGTTATTTTAGATAATTCTTTATGTAGGAAATTTAATTTTAGCAAAACATTAAAGCAATTAATAATATAGGCCAGGCTGATTTAGCTGATGTTTGACTTATGTCGTATTATTTTTTAAACATTTTTGGTTACTAGTTTTGTTATTGTCCTGGTCCCGACACCCATAGTAGGCAGTAATAATAATAATAAATAGTACATACCTAGGTGGTAATAATTTATTATTTTTATTATATACTGCCAACATCAATAAGTTGTAAAAAAAAATATGAAAAATAATAATAATAATAACAACAATTTTAAGTACAAACTTACATAATTAAAATTAAGATGTAAGACGAAATTTCTACACAAATTCCGTCATGTTGATAAAAAATAGTTGTTAAAAAAAAGTTATTGAATATTCTTATCTGTTCTCCAGCGTTTTTTATTTCCCTATTTGATCCAACCTCACATTCTCGCCACATATTGTGTATGGCCCACGTGTCCACAAAATTATATTTACAATTAACTTGAATATATCGAAATCCTTGCAGTTGTTGAAAATTAGCATAAGTTTTCCATTATGAAAAAACAATATTATCGAATTATTGTAGATAAGGTTTTTGATGAAAAAATTGGGTAAACATATAAATTATATAGGTAGGTATATATAATAAAAGACTGATTCAAAGATATAAGCATAAATACAAAATATTTTTAATGTGTTTAGTTTTGTTAATATAGGTACCTACTAAATATTATATGTATTATCTTGCAAATAATTATTGTCGTATAGATTTCTAACATAGATGTTTAGGAATAATTAGTATAGTATTCCAAATAGTATAAATCTGCGCATACAACTTGGGACTAAAAAAAGTACCAAAGAGTAAAATTAATAAAACTAAAAACTTATAGTCAATAATGTACCAAGAGTAAACTTTTGACACTAAATTAGCTTAGTTACTATAAAAGTTAAAAAGTTATAGAAGTTTAAAGTTGAAAACTATCCCAATAGTTGTCACTTGTCACGTATGTATTTTCAAAGTTAATCACAAAGTGTTCACATGTGTTGCTGAGGTCGTTATCTATGCCTAAACAGTAAATTGCAGTGAGTAAATTTAAGGATCAAATGTACCAAATTACATTTCAGATAGCAACAGTATAATATTTTAGTACCTATAAATATTATAATAATATAACGAAAACGTTTGTACATAATTATTGGATATTGTATTAACTATGAAATAAACTCAAGTAGGTTCAAATACAAACTTTGGTGCCTATATATAGGTAGGTACTCTAATATAGAATTTGTTCGCGTAATTTAATTTATTTATTCATTTATATATACATATAATATAAATATAATTGATTTTATTCTTGATCACAATTTTTATTATTATGAAAGCATTACCTACATTGTTCAATCTAATTGCTTTCGTTTCTTCGATCTGATTGAATATGCGTGTTTTGAGGACTATTGTTATCCGTATAAATTTCAGTTTTTATACTGCTAATTTGTCTGAAGAGTAAAATTAATTTTTGCACCTTTTTAAATAAATGATTTTATTTTTATAGTATATATTATAATAAATATAATTGTTGTCTTGAGCATTTTAAGTTAACAAAATCATTATAATAGTTCATATAATTATGTATAGGTATTAGATATGTACCTATAATCGCAAATAATGTAGATCTTAAGATTATTTTTTATTAATTGGATTTGTTGTATTGTACAGACATTTGAAATGTATTTATTATTAATAAAAAAAACATTATTTTAGCCGAAGTATGTTTTTGGAATATTATATAAAAATGTTGAACAAAAATAAACTATGAGGATTGAGGACTTGTACAGTTTTTAGATTTTGAGTTACCACTTTCTAGTCCAGTAACACTTTAGTAAAATCTAGATAAGTACAGAATCCCAAAAGGTTTCATGTGCGTATACTATAATATGTGCGTCTGTGCGCTGAACCTATAATTATATACCTTTTATTATATAATAATTGTTGGACATATATTTAGATAATATAATATATATAGCTTATAAATATAGCTTACGATACAGAAATCCATCAGAACAATGGTTTAAAATAATTGATTTTATTATATTTTGACATGTTTTTATCATCATTTCTCTGCAGTCGTTAATATATACGAAATACACACCACGTATAACCATGGTTACTACACAAATGCGTGTCCGATTATTACCACAGAGTATATATGTAATATATATATAACCATGGTTACCACACAAACGCGTGTCCAACAGAGTACCACTGAGTATATACTATTATATATATATTATTGGTATTATTTTTTGTTCTATGTAATAATAGGGGACGATTATTGTCTTCAAAACTAAAACAAAAAAATAATGATCTTTTCTACCCATTCGTTATATTTTATTTCTTTCTCTGTAGGTATGTTATATCGTTCACATTCGCAACTCTGATATAATTCTTCGATTTGGATTGCCCATAGGTACCAACGCGTGTGACCTAAAAAAATGTATCACCGAGCACAAATTGTTTTTAAATTTATCAATTTAATTATTTAGTTCTAGACACTTGTAATTACGCATATTGAGAAGATATATTATACTATATGTACTCAAAGTCTTAATGATATGTATATTTAGCTTTAACTTAATTCAATTTGAATACCAGGAACAGACCTTACATACAGTCAATAAGAAAATTAACGGTGTTTATGATTTACTATACTCGTATACATGCATGTAAAGTTGACAGTTATCTATACGACTGTACAATTATATGTATAGTATAGAGTAGACTATAGAGTATTGAGTAAAGTCGCAGTATAATTTAAAATGTATTATTATACTGCAGTATCCGTGCAATTTGAGCCCGGACATTTAAAAGTTTGTAATTTCCTGAAAGATCATCTGTACATGTTATGAAAAAATTAAAAATATTGTATTAATATTTTTAAAATTCGTTCGTTATGAGCTTAACATTATAAACAGGTATATAGACTATTATATAGTATTATGATTCCTATGCACCTACCTAATCGGGCTAATGCCTGCAGGCTGCAGACTATAAATATATAAATATACTTGAGTATATATTATTCATTACTATTGAATAGTAGTATTATAGTAAGTGATTCTTATTCGTTCATATATGAATAAATAATAAATTGATATTATAACGAAATTAAATTTTTCATACATATACAATATCATAATACCCATAATCTATGTATATACGGTTATATTACGTGTATCCTGTATTTAATAACTGATAAGAAAATATCAAAACGATTTTTCTGATACCTGATAAAAATATTTCACATTAACGATTAACTGTGTGATCTGTGATCTATCCCATGATAATATTTCAAGGCGGCTATCCTTATACTCAGCTGTTGACGAACGATGGTTGACTACTAATTCGTGGTAATAATCAATCTTTATTATTTGTTATGCGGTTCTAACATAATATAGAACATTTATAAATGTCATATAATATGATAATAAATAAATCCAGATTGATTACTCAATACATGTCATGTATTTTTAATTTTTAATGTTAAGGTATTTGGGCGTAAACTTGCGTATTTCAGTATTTGCACTATTTTTACGGGGTATACGCTAATACATTAAAAGGTAAATGGGTATACGCAGTATGTACCCTCCAAAACATCACTGGGTTTACCGTGACACTACGGTTTTTGAAGGAGAATCGTGGTGATATCTGCACATATTATTATTATTATTAAAACGTCACATGCAAACCAATAATAACATGGCTTGTAATATAGATGACATGCGGGCTTGCTTTACTGCCGGGTCGCGCACCACCGAGTTTCGGGGGCGGGTTTTTTTTTTTTTTGTTGATTGATGGGCGTCGGCCGAACTTTTCCGACGACAATCGCCGCCGCCACGGGACCTCCGCAGCACAGTGAGTGATTAATTGCGAAAACATAATTTATATATATTATATATGTGTGTGTGTGTGTGTGTGAGTGTACTTGCGACGTCATAGTATATTGTTCACCCCGCGAGTATACCGTATACTGTATACGTGACTTTGGACGACAAAAATGGCTCCCTCCGGGCTGGCGGCGTATTGTTTTTTAAGCAGACAAACGACGCGAGGATTTTTGGGTGTGCAGTGTGTGGAGGGGTAGGTAGTGAGCATAGTCGACGGGTAAAATACCGGGACAGGAGCCATATATATATATATATTATACGGTAAGTCCACTCTGCAGATGAGAGACGACAGCCGCCCGGAGAGAAGTACATATTATATATATATATATTTATAATAACCTGTATTATATTATACGCGAGCTACAAGGTTTTCGCGATATTCTGTTTTTGACGTATAATAATAAACGCATATACATATAATATATATATTATATATATAGCATATACATATTTGTGTGTGCTAAGTGTCATATAGGTACTCATATATATTTACCTCTTCCGTTTTATTAAATAACACCTAACCATATTAATACATAATATAATAGAATGCAGGTTTATATAATATTATATTGATGACCGACAACTTTATACTTAAAGGTGACAACTGACAAGTGACAACGGTTTGTGTACAATTTTGACATTTTACCTGAAATTTGATAAACAATTTGCACTCACGTTTTTAAAAAGGTCAAGCATGTTTGTGCTCGATTTAAAATAATTGTTACCTGGAAAATATAACAAATTATTGGCGCGTATAAAAATAATATTTCAAAACATCAGTGATTACGGTGAATAACTTTATAGTGGTAAGCCCAATAATTATTATGAACTAATTATGAAATTTGATGTTCGCCAGAATGACGAGTCTGTATTAAAGTAACAAGTGGTGCATCCGGATTTTTTTCAGGAAGAATCCAAGCCCCAAGGACTACAAATCTATTAATATTAAAAAAAAAACCTTATCTATATATTATGTGCAAATAACAATTATCAAATAGAAAAAATTTAAAGCATACTATCAATCGTCGCTTTAGAAATTATCGAAATTACCACACTAAATGTAAAACAGTTGTACTATTCTATCAATAAAAATATGCAATTGAAAAAAACAAAATGTTGAGTTTCGATTTATTTAATACTTGAAACATTCCTGTGGAGGAAGGGGATGTCAGGGGCTAGAATTCGCCCCCCTCATTGATGCATCACTGCAACTTTGATCGGAACTTTTTGCTGCACCGTGAATCAAATGATATACCGTTACGAAATGCAGTAGCCAGATATTCTTTTTTTGGAAGGGGGGGGCACTTATTTTTCTTTCTATAAAATGTTTACTGCACATTATAATATGTACTTTATTCTTATGACTGTTATGTAAGTAGCTATGATATACCTACAATTAACATAACAATGTATTCGCATTGTTGTAAACCATGGACTTATTGGACTTATGTATTTATGATTAATTAATACAACTGCCTAAAAAAATGATTTCGTGATATTGCAGGATATACATACATTACCTACATCTAAATACGCATATATACATTTGTATTATGACCCTGGATTATATTCTAAACGAACCGATGATAATAATGCACGATAATAATATTATTATTAATACCTACTTGATATATTTGTATTTTTGCGTACAGAAGATTGCACTATTATTTTGCCAAGGTTTCACTTAGATTTTTCAACATATCATATTATATGATAGTAATTAGTAGGTATGACAATACTATAAATAATTCTTAATAATAAATAACGGACATTTTAGATGCATATATTATGAAACTGTTGAACTGTCTATCATTGCCCTGATCCAATTAAATATTCAAATATTCAAATATAGTTTATTTTGTGCATACTACTTTGTCGGCGCGTCCTCTCCACGAGAGGGCCAGAGGGGATACAGTAAAGTATAGAAGTTTTTGTATAATGTCTTTAATCTGGACTTTTGAGGTGATCAAGACTTGTTTGACCAATGGGCAACACTATAATATTATGTCTATAATATATAATACACTAAATAGGTACGATTACGTGAACAGCGTGGCGCGCGGCTGCATAAAGACAATTATTGGTTATTTAGGGTTCTACATTTTAAATATTGAAACACTTATGAAGTTGTTCAATTAAAATATTTTAATGAAATTATAAGCATTGTGATTTGTCCAAACTTTCATTGGCCATTTTTAATTTGCACAAACGTCCTATGACCTTGTTAAAACTGTGTGCGCAAGTTTATTCAATTTCGCGAAAAATATCCAAAGTCTTCGAAAACAATTTATATTTTATAGAGCCATATCAAATCGCCACGACGGCATGACGTGATGAATGACGAAGATAGACTTTATATGGGTTACGGGTAGTTTAATAATTGACACGCAAATTGACTTTTCCTTGGGAATACGCGTTGTAATAAAAATAATGAGCGCAAAAACTCTGGGTAAATAGTAAGTACACTTATATAATATGTACTCGTATATTTGTGTGAACGGATTTGATTTAGTATCGATCGCACGTCAATCAACTAAATATCTATAGGTACCTATCACTCTGAATAAAAGGTTAACATGGTCGAACACTCAAACTACACTAAACAAAAACGCTGCAAACAACTCAACTCTCACCTCCATTTACTTCGGCTTATACCAAAATCTAACAATAATGAGTCTTAAAAACACATTATACTGCTTATACACAAAACAATCATTAGACCAGTATGGTCGTATGGCTTTCAAATTTGAGGCCCTTTTAAAACCCGCGAACATAGTACACACTCCTAATTCAAGCTTTTCAGTCAATCGCTTTAAGACTTATCACAGGTGACCTAAGTGAATAATTTAACTCTAAAGTATCATTAAATTGGTCCACTAAAACCGTAGTCCAAACTCGATACAATCTGTACTAAATACACAGGCTTATCGCATTGATGATAATTATTATTATTAAAACCAATAGCAACCATTTATAAACAAACAATAATAATAATAATCTCGAAATCTCTGTTTGTAAACTACCCCTGGTTGGACCTTTTATTTACCTTTTTTCAGGTAGCTTATCTTCTTTCCTAAGGTCTAATCTATCTCTGTACCAAATTTCATCGCAATCGGATGAATGGTTTAAGAACACATAAAGGACACAGTCAGTCACTCGCAAACATTTCTTGTCTTTTATGTATATAGATAAGGATATAATAGGTTATCTATACTCTATAGCAAATTACAATAGGTTTAAAAATAAGGGATCTAAGATAATTTGAAAATTATATTAATTAACTATTCAATTTATATAAACATTTACTGCCTGTAGTAGTTAATAAATAATAGACAAATTGTTAGGTACATTGTAAATAATATTATGTTGCATATCGTATATTATGTAAATATATTATGTTACATAATTATTAAAATTACTAATCGACCTTAGTTCTAGTCAAATAACTCAAAAATTACTAATTTCAATTTTGATTTAAAATACAACAAACTTTACTAAATACAATCTGCCTTAAAATTAACAACAAGAAGGTGGTTCTCATTTGAAAAAAAGTTGATATCGCAACAGGATTTATCCTTAAGAATTTCAATAAATATATCATTATAAGATAAAAAAAAGTATGAGCGCGTGCTTGGTGAATCACTCTGTATATGCTGAAGCTTTAATTTATTATTGCGTTGACAAGTCGTGATTTGTGTGCATTCAGTAAAAGTAGAATGGGGTGCGACAAACAATTACTGTTAATGCATTCTTGCAGTATTTTAATAATAATAATAATAATTGACAACTACTGATATTTTTTACGTCCGTTTGTTTTACGTGTATTTTAGGATTTTATGAGTACCTATATAATATATTATTCGGTTTTCTTGTCATAAATATTTTTAACGAACAAATTATTACCGTATACAAATCTAACCAGGGCTTTGCACCCGAATAATTTATTCGGGTTTTGGATTTTGGGTGCTGCATGTAGGTATTCGGGTGTTCAAACATCAGAATAAAAAATATAAACAATCGTTTGGGTGTTAACAACCATTATTATTCGGGTTAATATGGATGATTTTCGGAAAATTGGTACGGTTGTTAAAATTCAGGGTTTCTTAAACTATACAAAAAAAATAATCATAAAATATCTACACATTAGATAAGTACTACATGAAATTTTAAGGAAATTTTAATCTTATCATTAACGACAAATGAAAATGTCGATAACGATGAATAAAGATATTGTATGGGTTTCATACGACCTAGTACAATTGCAACATCCAGATTATTATCAAGTACTCACAATTTACAATTTATTATAATAGATAGTTTTAAAACTGAAAAGGGAAATGCATTAATGCCGTACAAGCATTATTCGTATGTAATTTTAAAAAAATAATAATACTATTAGGTGGAAATGTTCACAAAATACAACATATAACTATGTCCAAAAAAAATTACAACGAATTTAATTAAACCCGTAAGTTTTAAATTAGTAATAATTTATATTATTGTATAATGTATTATATAAGGTGAAATCATTAATTTTATTTCAGTGTATAAACTATTCAAATATAGTGCCACTTAATCACACTTCAAATAATAAAATTGATAAAATAATTTGTATTAAACATCATATAAAAAAAAAGCCTTAGATACACGATAAACTCCAAGTCAAATGGTTTCGCTCATCATGCACAATATTTCTGGTTGGATGATTCTTTTTAATATTAAATAAATATTATTATCTTTTAAGTTTTTTTTTAAAAATTGTATGACTGTAGAAACTAGAAGATACAGCGGTAACTAAGAAATTTGTCTTCAATAAGTAGAACATACGGAATTACCGACATAAATAATTCCCCGATAAATGCAAATTTTTGTCTTCCTGGAGAGTGGACAACTACGTTGGGTGTTTAACCTAAGCCATTTTTGGTTTTTTATAATAAACAAGCTGATTCGCAAATTTTGATTTTTGCCTCTAATTTTGCTTCAAATATTTTATCTTATGCGGAAACTTGGTTTATGGATGGAACTTTCAAGTACTAAACTAATATATTCCAACAACTCTATGTTATAGGAGGAAAGTATAAAAATCAAATCTCTACTTGTGTATATGAATTTTTACCTAATAAGTTACACCTATAAAAAAAATAAAAAATGTGCTTTACTTCAATACAGACTTTATCAAACTATAATTAATGGTTACTTAAATAAAAAAATTACAATGGATATTATTTTAAATACCATAGGGAAACTGGAAACTATTGTAAATATTATGAATTTATATTTATACTAGGTGTTGTGAATTTATATTTAATTTAATTTTGGACACCTTTTTTATTATTACAATATTACTACTGTGAACTTATAATTAATTTAATTTTGGACACATTTTTTGAACCACTGAAAATAAAATATTTTTCGCGTATTTTATTCCTTTTATTCAAAACACAATAGACCGTACCAATTTTCCGTTTACCAATATTGGTTAATACGGGTGTTTAGTAGTTCAGGAGAAACATAATTTTTCATAGTTATTTTTATTAGATATTTTTTTAAATTCTGAGTGGAGCGGTTATGTATTGATTTTACAATCAAATGATGTATTTTTTTTGTAAAATTTTTTTTTTTTATGTCTGTGTATACGTTAAGTTGTTGAAATAATACTTTGATTTTCAACTTCAGTATTTTGTTCAAGGGAAAGTGAATCTACTATATTCCCATTAGGGTTCAAAAGCGACGAGAAAAACAAAAAAAAAATAAGGAAAACCGGGGATTTTTACGGTTTTTGGTATAATACTCTAAAACAAAAGACCTTATTTCCGACAAAATAATTTTTGGTTTTTGGTGTAACTCTAAAACATATGACCGTAGATACATGAAATTTTCACTGGATCACAAAAATCTGCAAATTATTTTGAGTTGGAAATTCCTTAAAATGTTTTATTTTTAAATCTAAGATTTTAAAATGTACTACAAGATTTCTTATAAGGTTATAATATTTATTATACCTAATAGTTATAATCTACCTTTATCGATATGTCGATGAATGCCGGTTAATTATTTATTGATACTTTATAGGTACTTAATGGTTAGTAAAGAAAACCGAGAAACGTATACACAATATTCTTTAGAGACAATCAAAATAAACACAAGTTCGTATTTAAGGGTACCTAGGTGGAATTATTGTCCTGGATATTGCACTTCTGTATAATTTTCTGTCATAGTAATTATAATATTATAAATATAAATATAAGTAATAAGTATATTATATAACATTTATAACAATTATTTAAACTTCATTGTATAATATTATTATGCTGGCCCTGGCTTATTTTTAAATTATTAGAAATTAATTTTTACTACATTGAACATTACCTAAATTATATATACATATTTAATTATTTCTTCTATCTAATTTATTTATTGTTTATTGAAATTGAGTTAGGACAAATAAATTAACACTTTATGAGGGAAGAGGTAATAAGGAAATTGTGAATTAATACCTCTCTACGTACATACTCACTATAATGCATTTTGTTCTTTCTTAAATGTATTATTATTTATTAAACCATACCTATAAATGACTGTATAGAATATATTATACGTGCAACGTGCAGTGTCGCCGAATTTGGCAAATAAGTGAAATTGTTATATGTTAATGTATACCGATATAGGTATCGCTAATATATTGTAATTCAAACGGAGGCGCTTACAAATGGGCTAACAACAATCCCCTTAGTAACCGAAATCAAATTGATTCAGCTAAATGGGTCGCTATAATATAAAGTCTGATTGTATTAGAATAAAATTACAGGTACGATGTTGAGCCAATTTAATTCACTGCTTTAATATACTTCTCCTTTTTTCTATCGTTATACACTTCGTAAATGTTTAGTAGTTTAAAGTTATTCTAAATATTAGTATATAATTTCATTAAGCATTGTAAATAATAGGTGATAATATTAAATATCAAGTGCATCTACTAATAATATTATTTTTAATCCTTATTTTTTGTTTAGATATCCAATTTTGTCAACATTTAAACGTGAACTGTTTAAATTATTATTTCTTATTATCCTTAACGTAAAATATAATGTAATACATTATAAAGTTAATGTAGTAATTAAAATAATTAATAAGTATTAGGTACTTGTGTGTTATTTTAATTGAAATTTATGTTTGTAATTTGAATGACAATTATTTTTCAAAGCACAAATTGCAAATATACACGGTTTAATTGGTCTATTCATATTTCATTTCAGAAAATAATAAAGGTAATTTATAATGAAATATTCATTGCTGTATTATTTAGTTATATTTATATTAATTATCATAATATGCTTTTGTCTGTAGTATTTAAATATAGTATATACTTTATATACATCAATACTATCGCTATTGAAATGATATATTTTTTTAATTAAAAAAGTTGTTATCTACATGAAATAGTGTGAAATAGTGTATGTGCACTATTATTTAACGTTAAATTAATTTTTTGCTTATTTTAATAAAAATGATCACCTTTAAATTTAATTGTTTTTTGCTTTACGAAAATGTTTTTAATTTTATGCGAATTAGTTGGAGATTTTTTACTGGAATTAAGTATTGTCGTCCAGACGGAATTATAATATGTTTTGCGTTTCACGTACTAAGTACTTTATTCGTTTTCAACAATCATAATTCTGAAAATGTTTTTGTGCACTCAACTCGTTATTTTTTCTTATAAATTTGACATAAATTGGAATATTTATAATTTACATACAGTTTTTTTTTTTAATAAAATTATACAAACATGATTCATTTTTTTAGGATTATTCAATTTCAAATATTTTTGAAAAATAACACAAATCAACTTGGTTGCGGGCAGCATAATTTTTTCTGTAATTTGCGGTAATCATCACAACCCGCAAATAACGGCGGCGTTGACGGTACTCCTACAATTCGTGCGTGATCCGTAAAATTTTAAATTCTTACCATCAACTACAAACAGCGTGGTACCTAAGACCATTTTCTACTTTTCTAGTCGTTTTTGAATAGTTACAGACATTTATATATTATACAGACTGCATGCAATTGTGAATTCGTAAAACTTTCCAAGCCCTTAATCCCGTATGTACTTTTATATATTTTAATGAAAATCTGCGAGCCAAAAATTGGAGAGAAGAAATCGTCAAGCGTACTACACAGTTTATTATCACGCGCGTGTCGATGACTATTGATAGTACCTTTATAATATTACAGCTGGACACATAATGTAAAATATTATTTACTAGTTATAATATAATAAAAAATATTTCATGTGTGGCGTGCGCGTGCGAGTGAGTGTGTGAATGAACTTCGTTGCCGTTCGTCGTATGTGTAATATAATATATTATTGTGGTTTGTAGGACGTCTGCGCGTTGGATTCGCGGCACGAATGAAATATTGAATGTGTGAAACACGAATTCGTCTCTCGCGCCATTCGCAATAAATCAATTGGTCGAACGACGCTTGATTATACGCTACAGTAGGTATATATATATTTCTTTCTTCGACATTTGCAGGAGGATTTATTTACTGGAGTAATTTTTTTTTCTCATCGACGATTCAACAAAGTAAAAAAAAAAACTAAAACACTCACGAAATTTGCTATAAAAAAAAAAATCGGAAAAAAGAAAAAATAAAAATTGAAAGGAAGTCGTAAAATTAGCTGTCATGGTGCGCCAATTGCTTTTTTTTTCTTTTCCGCGGTAGTATACTTGTATATGCACTCTCAGAGAGGGGGGTGGGGGTAGAGAATACAAAGTGCTTTCGATTCAGCCCTCCCTATACCTACGTAGACTGCGACCAACGGTCCAAACGCGTCACACCACCTCCGGCACGCACGGCCCAGAAAATAACCGACGACGGTGACCGTTGAAGCGGCGGGGGAGAGGGTATAAAGTGGCTTATAAAACGGTCGAATAGAAGTGAAGTGCGAGTCGTGGAGGGATAAAATATAAGGTGCGGTCCGACTACAAGTGGTGCGTGGGCAGCGAAGGGAGACTCCACCACAGCACTGCGTGGACTGTGATGTTTATTTTGAACATATATATATATATATATGTACCAAATACACTAACTTTATACTTATATATATTAAACGACGACCGGCCGACAGACTTTTGAACGGAAGTTTTTAATTAATTGTCTATTCAACAAGTTATATGTGTACAGAGAGCGACGGTGGTGGGACTTGATGAAAATGGACTATGCCGCCGTGGATAACTGGTGGAGTTGAGGGGGTGGGGGGAGGAGGAGGAATAATATATTATAATGGCTGTAAAGGGCACCGCCGCCACCGTCACTGCTATGCCGACACGATGGTGAGGCTGACGACCGTGGGGTAAGGTGTGGACGGCGAGGGTTGAAAGGAAGAAAAGTGATGTGCGCCAAGAGTCGGAAAGGTACTCATACATTATATATATATATATTTGTGGGACAGGATGAGGGATGAGATCGGTGGCGGCGGCGGCGACGGCTATAAGGACTGTATATGACTGTTATATGCCGACTGTTGATGGGCGGCCGCCGCTTTCGGCCGAGCGCCACGTTCGTCGGGGGGGTTGGGGGGCGAAGGGGCTTGCGGGCAAAGTGTTCGGCGCGCGCGGCGTTAAGTCGCTATATACAGCGTATAGTTGTACACGGTGCCAGCTATACTATATACCGTGCCATCGACGATCGTCCGGCTCGGCTGCGTTTAAGCACGAAGTCAGACGTACGCGCACGGTCCCCGGGCTCTGCACCCGGCGGTCGACTACTGGCAGCAACACCCCCGCAAAGTCGCGTCACTGTGCGTTCACCGGCCCCCGTGTGCACAACACACGCACGTTTCGTACACCCACACACCCGAGCGCACACACACACACACACACGCACACGCGCGGGCGCGAGGACCTAATATATCATAATATTGTACGCACGCATATACATACGAGTCCGCTCACACCCGTCGCGCGTAACCATATCCTCCGCCTTTTTTTTTTTTTCACGAGGGCATAATACATCCCTGTGTAGCTGCAGCAGTATACGCGCACTGCACACCGCCGGGCGACTCCGTCAGAGACGCACGTCGCCGTCGCTGCCGCCGCAACCGCCACCCCCACCTGCCGTCGCTGTTTAAACAGTGAGTATAATATAATATATTATATTACAATAATGATAATAATAATATACATTATAATACGCACCTTGCAGTCGTATGCAAATTCTGTATTATGATTATCGAGTATTATTGATATATTATTTTTTTATCTGTTATTTCAAATATTGTTATTACCACCCTGTTGCGCTCTCTTCTCCGACGTCCCTCGTGGACGACACTTTTCATATTACTTTTTGTCTTGTTGAATATTATGTATAATATGTATACTTGTTGCGTCTTGTTCGTGCGATAATAATGATATCTTTCTATTCTCACGCGCTTTCACAAATATTATATTATCTTGCGTGTATAATATAACACGTTTCATAATATATACTTACTTCTGATTAAGAGTTGTATACTGATTTATAATAATATAATAAACTAGTTGATATTTTTAAGTTATTTACAAATAGGTATAAATTATAAAATTATGATGGTGCTTACTATATTTTATTCTACGCGCATTCGGTTCGTATATTTTTTTTCCAGTTTTATATATTATATTATTATGATTGGCGGGAATTGTGTCAAATTTTACAATATAATATTATAACTCTTTACCATAAAATATTGTTTTACTATATGCCAAGTTATATATTACTGGTGTTTGACGTAACGTGGAATAAAAACTGTTGGTTTTGCATCACGATTTGTCACCGTCAGTCTTTCGTTTCTCTTTTACGCATATATCGTTGTTAGGTACTACCGGGATTTGAGATTCCAGAAAAAAAACACTTTGATCTACTCGCTGTTTGGATAGCAATATTTTAGAGTATTTTAAGGTCAGTCTGGATGATTTATTTGGGTAATTTAACATTTTGAGCGGAGCCATTTGAATAGGTTTTACAATGAAATGCGTTTTTTTTTTGTGCCATTACACCTACGTTTTAAAGCAGAAAATAACAAAAATAGTTTAAAAAAAATTTAACGTCCAAGGAAGTTTTTGTTAATAAATTGGAAGTTCAGAAGTCAAAAGTACAAAATTCCCAGGACTTTTTAAAATAATTGGAAAAAAAATAACGACAGAGGACGGGAATATTTACGCAAAAACTTGTCTTTGACAAAACCAATTTTGTTTTTATGTTGTAGGTACTAGGTGTTTTAAAAATAAATAACTGTAAAAATTTTAAATTTTTACCAAATATTTATAATTTATATTAAGCATTTTCTAATCATAAAATTTACAAAATATTTTACCTATTTTTGTGCTGTTTATTGACATTTTAAATGTTCAACTTTTTAGTTTATTTTTCAATTTTTGTATTATCAAATTAAATAGTTATACTTACCTAAATAAATTAAAAAATATCAAAAATTCACGGGCACAATTTTTTTTATAAGCTTTTTAAATTATTTTAAAGTTCAAATTTAACAAATTTTCTCAAAATCACAAAAATATTATTTTGTACTTTTAATCGTATCAATACCTTATTAGGTTCCTCATATCTAAAAATACATATTACAAACATTTTAAGTGTTAATTATTATGAAATTGAATATTTATACGAAAAATAACGATATTTCATTGAACGATTTTACGAGTTACCTATTATATGTTGTAATTCAAAAAAATATTAATCATAGGGATTTGAAACTCTTCGACATTACGAATATTATTGATACTTTTTATCTGTACACATTAACATTTTTCAAGATATTTATTATTTACATTTAAGCTTTTTTCACCACGAACATATTATTATATTCACATTGTTCTACGGTACGCACTACGTGGTATTGACTTTTAAGTTAATAGGTATAGATACCTACTTATTAACATTATATAATATGATATACTTATAACTTATAGTCTATATCTAATATCTATAAACAATGTTTTTATCAAAGATTAGTTCAACATAGATAATAGTTATCGCACTTGACATTCCTGCTACTGAGTTAGTATAATAATTTAACTGCATTGTAAAATATCCTTAGAAATAAAAATCTTTACACATCACAGTCTCCGCTCATAAACGTTTCAACACACCTGTAATATTACAGTCTTCGGGCATTATACTTATGACTATAATAATATATTGGTACGCCTATAAACTTTAAATGAATCCAGTTCAAGTATGAACAGGTGCACAAAACTTCGGTAAAACGAACAGGTAAGTCGGTAGTCGGTACCCACGGTGACATGTCTCCGAGCTATTATATGTATGATAATATGCCTATACTGCACTGCGATCGGTATTTTAATAATGATACGGCGTTTTGATACCCATAATGAATGAAGTCGTGTCAGTACGTTTTGAATAGGTACATCGCGTTGTATACTATAATACAATATAATATGTGGAAAAACATTAACAATAAAATGTTGTCATAATAAATATATAATAATATTATTATATATTATATAGGATAATTACTTAATATAATAAAATGTGTTTATTATTTATTGTATGTTTTGGGTGTATTGTGTAACTGGTAAATGCTAATATACACTTTGAGATACATATTTTAGTTATTATATTATATTGAAAGTGATTTCTTTTCATAAAATATTTCATTTCTTTTTTTTTGTTCCATAAATACAGTTAGGTACTATATTTAAATTTTTTTTTTTCGATAAACGGTAGTTTTGTACGCTGCTTGCTTAGTCGACAACAATGCAACATTATAACTTTACGATTACTTGAAATCTCGATTTCAATGAAGAAAACATAAATAATATACTCCTACATTCTTCGTCTCGACGGGCAGCCGTTTAGGGTAGGGCACTGATTAGGGCGGGGCACGGGGGCGTGTGTTTTCAATTCAATTTGAAAGCGACTATATAATCGCATTTGAGAAACTATTCCCAGTGGAGTTCAACTTACCATCGCGTTTAAGCCGTTTTTGATCAGTAAGTTTAGTTATACTTATATAATATAGAGGTACTTATACAATAATTATTGATAAAGGCTTTCGAGATTTTTGTAATGCATATTATAATATATATATTGGTTCTTCATTTCCAAAGATGATGAAATCAATAAAATAAAGTACATTTATCGGATCGAATTATATACCTAATAGATATTTTGAATATTATAGCTAGGAGACGTATTATTTTAACATATTATTGTATTAACTCGAAATCAAGTTACAACAATTGTATGCATGTTTAATGCAGGTACGTTTGTTTTTGATAGTTTGACAACCGTTCTTTAGAGAATTACATATATATATATAATTAGATAGATATCAAAATCATTTACGGGTGAAATTTAACCGAGCAGTGACAAGAACATCGTTTGTGCGTGTCATAGAATTATTGTTTGATAATTGCCCCATGCTTCCGTGGTACTATAAACATTAAAAACTAACGGTTTAATATAAACAACATTATTAAATCCATCCTTTGGACTTTTAAGCTGTAATATACACCTTCTGAATTGTTTACTGTTGACAATATAAATAGTATAATTTTTTGGCTGTTGAACGTTAATTAAAAAGGATAATAACTTTGATGAATTGAGCAAGTACTTACGCTAAAACTTCCGTTCTAAAAATGTATGGTTTTTAAATAGCATATAATATAATATCGTAAGTTACTCAGAATATTATCATGTAACCTTCCACCGTAAACATTTTTATTGATTTTATTAATTATAAGCAATTTTAGATTCGGAGTGAAACCGGCTGAAATGTATACTAGTTTTTGTGTACCTACACATTTTTTGGGTCGTAGATATAATAAAAACCTTCTCAAGTTTCATGTCACCTTTACAAATGGGAAACGTTACATAATTGGAGCTTCAAATAGGTTATAATTTTATGATTGTAACTGTGTAAGGATTAAGGAAACACTATATGCTCGGAGTATATGTAATTAAAATATCGAAGAAATGAACCTAAGCTTCAAGTATGATTTTTTACTGAGCTTTGTTCAGAATCGTTTTTCAATTCCAATGGTTTTTATTTCATATTACTTGCAACAAGCCAATAAATAACAAAGCAAATGCTAGGTACAATACACAGAGCGAAACGAAACAAATGCATTTTTTTCCCTTACCTATCCTTTACCTTACCTACTAAGATATTGGATCATCGAGTTTAGTTTCCTTAAACATGTCCTAAGGATATTTTTCTTTAAACAGTAGAAAAATGTGTACAATTACTTACCTATTTACTTATTATATAATACTCTCTGCAATCTGCACAGAGTTTTATACTATCATACTTTTTTGTCCTCTGCAGTTACACTTTACGCAGATAAGATAGACTAGTCATAAACTAATAATATTAACACTAATAATTATTCAACAGAATTTTTATAAATATCTGCAAATAATCAAGTAAAAATAATAGTATTTTCTTTCACTCCACAAAATTGGTTAGCTATTTAAAAACAAATTGTTGGTTAATAATTTTTCATAGTATAGTTAATATGGTTTCTTAATGACTGATGATGACATAATATAATTTTATCATGATTTTTTTTTAATTATAGCGGTGGTAGTTAATTTTATTTGATAAAAACGTTTTTATTATTCAACAACAATAAAATACTGATTTGAAAAGTGGGTAAGGTATTTAATATTTATTTTGAAATTTGAAGGTGACACGATACTATACGTCATATTTTATATTAATAATTGTATTAAATGACGTATGGAAAATGAAATTTATTTTATTTTGCCATAAAATATAATGTATTGCCAATGTTTATTATTATTTCGAAGAATCTCTCAATTCGTTAATATGGAAGTTATTTTATTTATGCATTTTTCAAAAACCAAAATATAATTTATTTAAAACGAACTCATGGCTTTAACCTATATTATTAAAATGTATTAACCCATGAAATATTATGTATACACACTACAGGTATTTAATATATTTTTTTTGTAGGCATCTATATATTTTTTACAGCTTTAATTTTATATTTCTTTGTCTTGTTTAAAACTTTAATTATTTATCAATACATTTGTGTTAGCTTAGCAATTTGTTCAATGCAATATGTTTTACTATTATTAGCATACGCATATTATAGTTATATCCAATAATTATGATTTTCATAGGACTCTTATAGACCATAAAACCACTTAACTTTTATCACGAAAATCCCTTTCATCGCATTGTCCTGTAATGATATTAGCACAACTCTTTTTAAGTCTTAACAATACTCCATAAATGTTTGAAGATAATGTTTCATTGTTTTTATTCATCTATGTAATAATTATGACCACTCTTATTATTATATTATGTGACAAAAACAATGATACTCATTACTTCAACTAGGTACTAAAATAATAGGTAGTTATTAGCTAAGCTTTAAAACTATTTCATTCAATCGCCTGCTTATGTTGATCATTGATTTTTCACGACTGCTTATAGCTAGTTAACACCAGAGAATGTGACCATGCAGATATCCATATATATATTTAAAATATATAGTTAAATAACAATATTGAATACATTTTATAAATCTATTTTATAATTATATATATTCTAATTACCATTTAAGTTAACATATAGTTTGTTTTAATAAATATTCACCGTTCTTCAGCATCATTACAGGTACAAAATACATAAAAAAAAAAACAAAATTATTACTGTTAATAATTTCTATAATGCTTAACGAAAATTAAGTATAATATTTTTGATTTAATTGTAACACATAGAATTACAATATTTTGGAAATATTTTTGCAGAAAAGTATTTATTATTTCGATATGATATAAACTAGTTTGTAATTTGTTTTAATTATTATTGTTTTAGTTCAATGCTTTTGGATAAACGTAATCATTAATAGTATGCAGACTACAGAATCATTTCAAAAAGTGAATTATTAGACCGGACAACTTCAGTTTAGGTTTGTTTAATGATAATAATATATTATTCATATTCTTTGTACACCTCACATTTCATTAAAAAAAACGTAATGATGTCTTATAATATTATGTATTAACTATTAATATAACGGCTTTAATCATAACAAGCTTAGGAAGGGGTGGAACGATCCTTGAGTCCATTGCTTTCCATAAAATATTGTTTTAATGCACATATTCAAAATTAAAATAAAACAAAATATATTCATATTACTAAAAATTATTTAATGATAAATTCACAAAAATTTATATTTGATAATAAAAGAGGTTTATAAAGTTTGTCAATTAGTGAAAATTGGAGTTGTGAACAGTGTAGTTTTGTGTAGTAGGTATTATTATCATGTAACCATTGAATTTTAATACCTATTAAATAATTAATATTACTAACATATTTAGTCGTTTATTGATATAGGTAATAGGAATTAAGTGTTATAGACATATTCACACAATCTCTCGTGAGGTAAAAATATTTTATATTACCTAGTGTAAATATTTATCTTAAAATATAATTTGTTGTTGAAGTGGCTGTTGCAACTTCGTTTAAATAATTTCTAAATGTGTGTAATACAGTATTACATAATTATTATTTTCATATCGCCATATCGTGTTACAATATCACAACATTTTACACAAATGTAAAAAATAATGTAATATTAAGTATTTTTTGGAAGTGCGAAGGGTAGGAGTTTGAAAATTGAAAGATACACTCTAGTTTGTTGATATTCCGGTGTCAGATCTTTAATCCGGGTCTTATAAACAAAAACTTTTAATACTTGTATTGTTTTATATTTTTTTGTATAAAAACAAAATATGCCTTACTTGCTTTTATCTTTTTGATCTTAAGTATACTGTACGCTATTCATAGGAATTTCATTATTTTAGTGTAACGAATCATATAATAATATTATAATATAGAGTACCTACAGAAAACGGTAGAGACAATATTTAAATATTTTTTAAGCCCGAGGGCCCTGATTATTGCTTTATAACAATACTATTACAGTGTATTTTACAGTCATGTTGATGAATGGAATATCTTTAATATATTCATAAGGTTGTAAATATAATTATATATAGATTATAGACAACAGTTTTTAATAAGTATTTCTAAAAACAATCATTTTAAATAATAGGTATTGGACAAATAAGTATTGTTGAGAACAGAATTAATTATAATTTATTCATAATGTTTTTTCTATTTATCAAGCTTTTAATTTATTTTTCAATATTATTGCATTTAACTAGATCCAGTGATCATGTTTATACGTATAAATTGTTATTATAATGTTTCTAAATTTTTAGCACATGAATTATAAAATAAATAAATACAAAGATAACATTTTTTATCTTTATTTTGTATATTATGCAATCTGTAAATTCAATATTTACAATAAACACGTCTGCAGTTATAATGTGATTTGACATGAAGAAGATTAGCCCCCAAATGACAATACATTTTAAATTAAATCTAAATTATACATGAGTGATTTATAATAATACCTACTATTGTCGCAATATTCTTTGTGTAAGTAGGTACCTGCTAGTTCGAGTATATTTTATTCTAATTGCTTGTTCCAAGTCTGAAAATGTACCTTTCATCTTTGATTCAAAAGCGTTCGTATTCTTAAATCCATTGTGTTCAGTGTCGTTTCAAATGTATTGTTATGGTTTTGAGCCGTTGTAAAGCTGTTTAATATATATATAGTCGTATGTCTGCAGTATTATTTTAACCTTTTATTTACTTGGATATTTTAAACTGTACAATGGGAATATTTTTTATTTCAACTAATAATATTATTCATGTTGTTTTAAAACACATAATATCCCAATTATATTATGATAATAAAAGTTGCTATTACAGTTGATTACACGGTAAATGTTATTAGGTATATTATCTGTTGTATCACGGGGGAGTACGTATTTATAATGAAGTGTGAGATGACTTTCAAATGTCCTTTATGTTATATTATATACTGTTATTAATGAATTTAAATTAATCAATTAATAGATTTAGGTGCTATATGGTCTTGGTGAGAGGAATGTTTGAAGAATGGCTCAAACGATGTCGCGAATCTCGCCAACTCGTAGTGGTGATCGTAGCTATAGCTTTACTCCTGGACAATATGCTTCTTACTACTGTGGGTAAGTAATTCAATTGATAAAATTCGTAATTGCCTAACTGAAGTAATACTATAATATTATGTACTATAATAAACAGGCACGTAGCAAAGCCATTTTCACTGAGACGACCATGCTTTTTTTGGTAGACAGGCCAGTTATTTTTTAATAAAAACCTTAAAATATATAACCATAATATCTAATATATGAATAAATAAATGTATTTGGTGCAATATTTGATTTAAATTGCGTATGTTAAAGTAGCAGTCCTGCACCATCAAGAATACAATGGTATGTCTCAGTGAGTCGTGAGATAGGCTTTCTATAAGATTATATAATAGATCAGATTTTCATAAATACTATAATATTATGTATGCCATAATGACAATACCACAATGCCATAATAACCTACCTAAACATGTCTTTGTGAAGTACCTGATAATAAAAATACACTGAGGTATTAAAATTTGAAATGTATTAATAAAAATAAATATTGTAGATATTTTATTGAATTTACCTAATTCAAAAACCAATAGATACCTATAATGAATTTTATTGATATAATCTATTATATTAGGTAACCCTATAAAATAAGTAAATTTATCAGCCAAAATCTACGGATTTCACGTCGTACGATATTAAATTAGATATTCTGGTGAATATTTAATCAGTTCTTAACTTTAAATTTCATATACTCTTCTTAACCTCAACCGTAAACTATAAAATAGATTACATATTATATTTTAACAAATTAATTATTAATAAGCGAGTATCGTCGTATCAACCAACTGAGGTCCGCTGCAATGAATCCAGTTTCCCTGTCACTGCAATAAAGTATACTCGTCTACACTAAACTGTATTTAATCCTAATTAGACATAAGTAGATAATTACTACTAATTTATAAGAACATGTTGCTAATCTAAAATATATAACTACTTAGTATGGATAAGACGTAGGGTACAAGTATAGCCAATGTACGTAACTACTAAAACCGCATTTCAATAACTAATATTTTTTTAGTCCCGATAATACCGGAGTTCCTTTACGACATCCAGCACCCCGATCAACCACTAACTGCTACCTTTTCATCAATCCCGCCGAATGAATATCCAGTGCCGCATGGAGCCATGACAGGTAATTTAAGTACGTTATAGTTTTATTATCATAATATTCAATTTATAAATTGTTGCCGTAAAAACTACATGTAGCGCCGTGTCGCGTTCGTACACGGATGAAAATCATAATATTATGTACAATGTATATAGGTAAATATAGGTACGTAAATACGTGATACACTTATATAGTTATGTCTTATGTATATAATAGCTAGTGTTACAGAATTACTCAATTTATGTAAGTAACGTATATTATGTCAATATATTATGATGTAGGGTTTCTAACTAAGATTCACTATACTAAATTGATGGAAGCAAGAGAACCTTAAACATAATGTTATAATATTATAATGTTTACACCATTGGCGTGTCGAGACAAAATAATTAACATTTAACGCACTCGGATCACTCTGAGAATTGTTTGCATACATAGTATATACGTGTATATATAATGATCAATCATAATAACATTATTCAAAACTGCGAATAATTATTATCGAGTTGGAAATTCGGTATTAAATTAATTTAGGTTAATTAGTTACACATCGGATTGGTAATTTTTTCTTTTTCTATAATTATATTAGTATGTAGTATACCTATATAATATGTAATTAATTGCAATGACTCTGGGTTATATTTTAAATGATCTATTTCTCGATAATAGTTCAAAATCACTTATCGACAAACAATTGGTCAATAAAAAATATTTTGTTACGCTAAACAATTTTTATGGATGATGTATCGATAATAATATGATGATGTTTCATCTTAATAATGTGTAAACCGATTTTTATTGTTGCCAACAAAGAATGTGTAGTTTGTCATTGCATTTAAACGATCTATATTGATATAGGCCACAGGTGGCATACTTTATATTTTACTATTGTGGTGGGAGTACAAATAATAGTAGGAATTACGTAAATAATGAGGCACAAATAAATTTTGTGAGTTCAGCAGCAGAACAAAAATAAAAATTATAATTGGTCTATCATGCTATCAAAAATTATGATTTGGTGAATCATTAATATTTGTGGTTTTCTTTGAACTGATTTTCACATCCAACACACATTCTAAATAATATTTATGATGTCACAAAAGTAAGAACTCTAAAAAAAAATTACATTGGATAGCTTAGATAACTAAATAATAATTAATCGACTAATGCGTTGTCGAAGTTTTTTGAAATGTTTCTTATTTAAAATGTATAACAAAAGATAACTAGTAATTAATTATGCTTATAACTTTTAATAATAATTTATATTGTATATTATTAGAAATGCAATCAAAAATATAAGCTATAGGTACCTACCGTTTTAGTTTATTTATTTTTAATAACACTCTTATTATACATACATACCATACATTTAAGTATAATATATACCAGTGTCGGCCTGGTACTCAAAGGGCCCCGGATGAATTTATACAGAAGGGCCCCCAAAAATAATATTTAAAAAATGATAAAAAAAAAAGTGCTAATAAACAGATAGTGCAAAATATTATATTTTTTTAAAGGTACGCTATTTAAAATACACATTTAAGTTAACTACATAGTTATAGTAATTATTAATAATTCTAAAAATCATATAAATAATACCTTATAATATTAGACAACTTAATATTTTTTAATGCGATTCAAGTTGTGTAATTGATTTTATTTATATCAGTTATTTTTGATAAAATGATAATACTATAATAGTATTATAATTTTTAATGATTTAATAAATAATAATATTCAATATCCAATTTTCATAGTAGTATGGGGACCCCTCAATAAAAATATGGCTGGGGGCCCCCGGCTCGGTTTATGGCCTAGCGGCTATGGCCAGGCCAACACCGATCTATACTGAGGAGGGGACAGTTGTATAGATACAGGAACATTTTTAACAACATATTTTATGGACTCCTAAAATACTAAAATAATTTTTATAGCAATATGCTGATTAGTAAGGGTATCATTTTATTGTATAGGCGGGTATAACCATCATAATGATTTATGCGTCAACGTTTATATTTCTATTCAAAATTAGTATACAAAAAAAAGATGTGGTATTATACAAAGTGATTCACCAAGCATGCTCACCCGCATTTTTTTCATTAATAATGAATTTATTCAATTTCTGATTTTTGGAATTTGTAAGTATAGGACACTATAAGTACCTACTCAAAGGCCGTATTTTCGAATTCGTAAATTTGTTTGTACTACTTAAGGAATGTTCTGTGGGAAAAAAGATTCTATTTTTCAAATAAACCCCTCCCTAAAAAGAGGAACTTTTTACTGTAATTTATTTAGTGAATAATTTTTTTGAAAACGTTGATGTAACTAATTTAAAATTTAAACTGAGTTTCTCAGTTATTAAAATGTATATACTAAGGATATTATAACCTTTAAAAATGGATTTTCAAAAATATAAAGTAGATGTAATATTGGATCTAATATTTACTATACTTCGACTATTTTTACAAATTATTAATGTTGATACATTAATATTAATCGCTAAAATATTCAAATCTCCATAGCCTCGATAATATTTTTCAAATCAATTGTTATATGGACCTATTATCCTTAGTACAAAAAGGTTGATACCCAACTTAAAAATTACTTGTTCGAATTTTAATTCTGATAACTACGTCATACATTTCAGAAAAATTATTCACTAAATAATTTACAGTAGAAACTGGAAAAAAGAGATTCTTACTTGAGAAACAGAAGTTTCACAGGACATTCCTTAAGTACCTAGTTCAAAAAATGCCAAAAATTAAAAAAAGTTAGTTCTTTAGAAAAGGTATATTTAAAAATGTAAAAAATCAGATTTTCATTATTGAAGAAAAAAGGGACAACTATGTTTGGTAAATTATCTTATATACATTATTTATTCATGTATTCAAATATATTTTATTATTTATTCGTTCGAAATACAATGATAATATTATTTGTAATACCATAATATTATTATAAATGAGCCAAACAGTGTCGAAGTAAAACAAAAATTCAAACACAAAAGTACAATTCTATATAACATATTACATAATACATGGTGTGTTTTTTTTCTTAAAAACAATACTCGCGACATTCGTTCCAACGAATCTGTACAAAGCCAAAACACGTGTGTATATATAATTACTGTCGTCTTATAACAAAACCTTAGCGAACGGGACAGTGCCGACTTGGGAACAACGAGAAGCGACTCTCAAAAAGGAAAGGCACGACGATCTGGTTCACGAAACGGTTGCAGTTGGTATGATGTTTGCGTCCAAAGCGGTCGTGCAGCTAATGGTTAACCCCATTGTCGGACCTCTCACCCACAGAATCGGCTATAGCATACCGATGTTCACCGGATTTTTCATCATGTTCATATCGACCATAAGTAAATACCCCTTTAACGTCACGCCGCGTCTGAGATTGTGTCTGACACACACCCATAGGCGCAAATAACAAATTAAATGAACCTGAGCCCTATAATTTTTTTAAACAGAAAACCGACGTGGGTAGCTAGATAGCTTGCCCCTCATACACCCACGGTAAATGCAGAATAATTATTTTACAATTTTATAATAAACTTTCTAGAAAATCAATACATATAGATTATTATCCATTAATAATGCCATTCCTGTTAGGTTCTGAAAAATATTTTAAGACTAAAAATACAACTGATTTCATCTACATTTATATATTTTTCAACATTCAGTACACCTAAACCAGCATTAAATCTATTTTACAATGTTATTTTTTACATAATCTTCGTTTTAAATTTCTGCATGGTGGACAATAATTTATTGTATACCTACGTATTCGTTTACATACCATATTATTCACTAATAATAAATTCATACTCGGTAGAGTAAACGTTATTAATTATTTGAAGTATGAACATGTTTTTAATAATGCGTGCCCGTTCACAAGACATACCTACCTATACATTTAATATATATTTTTTAGGTTAATACCAGTACCTATACTATTCTTTGTCTTATTTGCGCCTATAATTATATATAATATGTATTTATAATATATATATGTAATATAATATAAATATATTCTGTATTCACTATTTTTAGTATTTGCTTTCGGACGGAGTTACGGGGTATTGTTTTTGGCTAGAGCATTACAAGGGATCGGATCGTCTTGTTCGACTGTTTCTGGTAAATTAATACACATTATATACACAACAACTAAATAGATATGATAATAATATATTATCGTGCCAATAAAAAAAATGTCTACAAACGCCCAATTACATAATATTATATGAACATATTTTTTTTGTAGGAATGGGAATGTTAGCTGAACGGTACCCGGACGATAAAGAACGAGGAAACGCAATGGGTATTGCATTGGGTGGATTAGCTTTGGGCGTGTTAATCGGTCCACCGTTTGGCGGAATTATGTACGAGTTTGTGGGGAAAACTGCTCCGTTTTTAATACTCTCGGCCTTGGCACTAGGAGACGGATGTACGAAAAATTGAATATTAAGTTTAAAAAAAAATTAAAATTAAAATCATGTCTAAGGGTGATGATTTGCGGTTTATGATCTTAAACTATAAAGGTATTCGAGTAAGTAATTAAACCAAATAACACACTTTGCATACGTTTGGTCGTATATAAATCACAGTTGGATTGAGCATTGTATGAGACCGGTGGAGACAGTATACCTAGTGTAGGTACTATAGTATACCTATAGTATAGACTTTATAAACTATAGTTAATCATTTTAGTAAGTGATATCGTTTAATAAATAATAATTTACTAATATAATTTAATACTTAACGTTTCTTATTAAAACACATGGATGAGGTCGAGTATTATACCTATCAACAGTATTTACATTGTTGTGTTAAAGTACGTGGCCTATTCAAACGATACATATATGACTTAAACTGATTTTTTTTTAAATATACACAATACTATTTTATTGATAGTTTAAGAAATCAGAAATATGTCTGTATCAGGACTGTAGTCTGTACTGTAAGGAAGTAATTTAAATTATATTTTTGTTGCAGTTTGAATCAGGATAAGGTATAACAACTTTTTACGTTCCAACACTATTATTCTTGGACAATCTTGGTATAATATTTAAAATGTAATTTTTAACTCGCCCTTCCATGTCTGATTCATGCTGGGCGAGGAACTATTATAATAGTTTATTATACAGTCTTAAAATCATGGATGGTGTATTCCAGACATTTTTGCGACAGTAAAAGTGGCCTAAATTTGTTGTACACAATCCTATTAATCGATTAGAAAGTGAATACCTACAGGCTACAAGTGGTATTTTAAAGAAGTAATTCGATAAACAATGAACTGCGATAAAAGGTGAAATGTCAAAGCATCTTTTTTAAGTTTTTAACATAACGTTTGCTAATAGCACCAAACACGAATCTCAAATGGAGACTTACTTTACCAGAGGTTTTTTTGGGACATTAATGCATAATATTATAAATTATAATAAATCTGAACTCTGAATATATAAATCTATTTATATATTTCCTCATTATTGGTTTTTTATATTTTAGTGAAACATTTTCAAGGTGGACGAGTAGGTATATTTTTTTGTGATTTGGTTCAATCAATTGAGTTTTTGGTGCTACTAGCCACAATTTTGCGGTAAATCGATCTCTATTCAGAATCGTTATTTAAGTAAAATAATATAATATTATCGATATCTACTATATACAATTGAAAATAATAATGTTATGACTTTCACCAAGGTGAGTCAAGCGAGACGAGTGCCACAAATCCAGTGTCTGCAGTATTCTAGCTGTAACAACTTTTTTGTTGTCCTTAATTAGCATTTAAAAATATAACTGCAGGCGTCACTCAAGTCAACCACCAGCTACCTCGTCTATGCCATAAGCAGACCTCGGTTAATTGATTTCTGCCATTTTGATTTTAATCGCATTTTAAATCCATCTATTTTCGTATCATGCGGAGTTCCAACACATTTTTTTCACAACTCGCTGCAATTCAATAAATAATAATAATAATAATAATAGCATAAGCGAAAATTTAAAATTCAAAAATGCGACATAACATATTTGCTTTATACTGTTAACAGTATATAATATTTTATGTAATATTTATGTATAAACACGTCTTACATTTACTAGCCAAAAATCTCAAACAAAACAAATCGGTCACGTACTTTATAATACACCTATTTATGAAAATGAGCACCTATAATATATGTCTATTGTCTATTGTCTGTAGTAGATATCATACTGGACCACAGCCAAACACAATTAAAGTATGTGTAATTATGTATAGATTATACATCTAGGTCAATATAATTTATCTACATGTTGGACCAGTGAAAGAATAATGTACAAATTTGTTGCCAACATGGTTGTTCATTATTTTATTAGTGATTAATAAAGTTAATTGATTATATACCTATACTGCCCATTTTATATAGTCAACACAAATTTGTAGTTGTGATTAAAGCGATTATTTAAATTAAATATTAGGACTGTAAAATAATTAATAACTAATATTGATCTTAAAACACTTTTAGTTATTTTTATTTTTAGAAAACCTAATTAATACTGAAGAGGACCAAATTATTTAATTTTAATTCTTTTATATTGTGCGTTTTGAAAACATAATTGGTTTATCTTTCTTTTGAATAAACATTAATTACAATTTTCAAAGGGATATTTAAAAAAAAAATGAATTCTGAATTCTGGTAATAATAATTTTTTTATAACGTCCCTTTGCATATAATTATAATACTGAAGTGCTGTTTGATGGGTGGCATATTGAGCGTATTTCGAGGACCCTGTATTTCCAGTATTATAATTTTTTCCCAGGATACAATTATAAATATAATAACATCAAACATTCAAATTATTATGTTTTCATGTGGATTTTTAAGAGCTTTGTATTTATTATAATTCATAAAAATGGACTGGTGGTGGAAATAATTTGCTTGTTTTACATTTTGCAACTGTAATCAAAATCTAAAAATGTGCCACTCTACGAATTCCTACAAAAGAGTTTATAATACGATTTTCACAAAATATATCATATTATTCTATTATGGTATAAACAAATGACAATAAAACGTCTCAAATATTAAACCGATAACAAAAATCATCAGTGTAATCGAATTTTGTTGAGGTTCAAAATATAAAATGTATAATATCCTAAATTAAAAATAATACAATTTTAATATAATCTACCTATATTTTGATCTTTAATGTCTGATCTGGGTTGATCAATGTCTTATTTAGTACTTAATATTATGTTGTAAATATGTAATAATATAAACTAATTTTATAATATTAATAGATACCTACCAACTATTATTATTGGTTTTCATATAATGTTATAGTAGACAGTATTATAGACGATATAGTTATCATTTTATAACTGCATGTATATAATTTTTACATAACTTACATTTTTTTATGAACAAGAAATTAGACAAAATGTTTAATTATTTGTGTCATGGTTTAGATAAAATTTTAAGTAGATGTGCTTAACACTTCACGGTATGTGTAGGTATTAAAACATAGATTTTATGTAATAGCACTTAATTAACTTTATAACTGATATTTTTTTTTGTAGTTAAACTGTAAATTAATATCACTATTTATCTTAAAACATAGAGTATATACATTTTATTCTTCTACAAATAATTCAATGTTTCTAAGCAATTGATTTTATTCAACGTAAAATAAAGATTAATAATATACTTCCAATAAACATTTTCAAATACAAATTAAGAAGACATATCAACGATATTAAATATTAAATAATATTAATAATTACGTAATTGTTGTCTCGTCAAATGGATACAATTTTGCTTAGAAATATTTTTTTATTATTATTTATATTAATTTTTTTATTTGTTGGTATATTAGGTACCTACATAACAGACATATTAAACCGATTACTAATTAGTAATTCATGCCTAAATATAATTTATAATGTAGGTACATACTGTCTTTGTTGGTCTTATATAATACTGGTTTGTATTCCATATTTGCACAATATTTATTTCATTAATTTTTTTTTAAAATTTCGTTTAGACATTGTATTTAATTGTTTAATAACAATTGTTTTGATAACTTACATAACATATTATGAAATACAACATTTTATTAAATATTTAAACGTCTGATTAATTATTCTATAGTGCTACAACTACTGCTTTTACAACCAGGAGTAGTCACAACTGACGCCGATCCCCCTTCCTTAAAATCTTTGGTGATGGACCCCTATATAATAATAGCTGCAGGTAATATAAAAAAAATATTTAGTTAATGAAAAAAAATTATCAACAAAAACAATTTATTTTCTAAGGTGCTATTACTTTTGCTAATACGGGAATCGCAATGCTTGAGCCTTCTTTACCTATATGGATGATGGACACTATGGGTGCTGGAAGATGGAAACAGGGAGTAACATTTTTACCAGCGAGTATTTCTTATTTGATCGGAACAAATTTGTTTGGACCTCTCGGACACCGCATGGGAAGGTATTTATAGTGATGATGCGAGTTGATCGCAATAAATTGACCATAACGATGTCTGTAACGACTGTATTTACAGATGGTTAGCTGCAATGATTGGATTAATCGTCATTGGGATTTGTTTGATGATAGTAAGCTACAATTTTGATTTGTTAATCTTTAAAAAAAATATTTTACAACTATAATAGGTACCTATATTTATTCCGAAACGGTGTTATTATACCTATATTATTATTCCAAACAGATACCAACGGCGAGAGACATAAATCACTTGATCGTACCGAACGCTGGTCTGGGTTTTGCTATTGGTATGGTGGATTCGTCAATGATGCCCGAGCTTGGCTATTTGGTTGATATACGTCATACAGCTGTATATGGTAGTGTTTATGCGATTGGAGACGTGGCGTTTTGTCTGGGTTATACAATCGGTAAGTATTGCAAAATAATTTGATTTTCTAGTTAAATAGGATTCATATTTTTAAGAATACATGTCTAAATTACTTTTTTATACATTATGCCTATCTTGCGATTGTTGACGTACATTCCCACTCCACTCCCGTCTTTTATTTATAGGGCACTTCTTCACATACACAGCATTCCAATATACGTATTTTTAAAACTCGCATTAGGTACGTAGTACGTACACTATATATGATCACAAATGGCAATGAATTATTCAACTTTTAAAATATAATTTACCTTTTTAGGCTTATACGTCAGATATATTGGTTTTTGAGTGTTATTTTTATTTTAAGTCCAAATATATTTATTTAATTAAAAACTATCAAACGTGTTTCTTTTATACATTAATACAGTTTTCGCTAATAGAAATGTATTAAATCTCTACGTGTTTAAATTTTAAAAGGAAAAGCACGGAACATGTCCTATTGGAATGCAATTTTATATTAATAAGTTATCTGTTTTTATTACATGATAAATATTGTAGGTAGGTAGGTCGGTACTTCCTCAGTAAACAATCAGACTACAATTTTTTCTCATATATTTCCTGGTAATAAACCAATAACCAATATACGGATATAGACGTCTAACAGGTTACTTGATTCGAGATTACATTAAGCAATCGAAATGTCAATATAATTTATATTTTTTTTTTATAAACATTCATCAACAAATTCATCATGAATGTACTTACGCCTCGTAGAATAAGCTAGGATATTGAATATTGTAGTCATAAAATTACGTTGGTTATACCTTATACCTCATAATTCATAAATAATCCTTAGAATATTACATAAAAATCAAAACTAATAAATTATCTATTATTCAGTTTAATATACTATTTAAATATAATAATATATCAACTATACTCATTTTGACTGGTTTTAAAATTATTTCACACAGCTATCTGATATTACGAGTATGCAGTGAACTTATTTAATAAAATGTATATAGGTATAACTGTTTGATTGTTTGAGTTATAAAAGGAAAAAAATTTCATTAATTTTTGAAATCAAATTTTAAAGACAAATAACTAGTAAGTAAAACGGATGTCCACTCAGCTTCCAGTGCTTGGTATAAAATATTATATATTTTTCTGCAGGCATCCTATAAACACGGGTTTTATAGTTTTTTTTATATGAATTTCCGTTTCTATAGAACACCGTAATTCACTAGGATTAAATCGGACATAATCGGTTGCAGCCCTTATTGTTCATTGTTATGTCTTAATTCTTCCCTCTATTGTCCTTGTTCGTCGTTCCCCAGTTGATGTTTGCAATTTTCAAACACAGTACACCCTTTGAATTCTCGCGCTGTCTCTCGATAACTATGACCTCGATGCTTTCCTTCCACATAATAATAGCATTGGTGTTGACCAGAGCTTTTGCAGTATACTTGATTTAAATTCTTCGGCACTGCAGGTCATTACTAGAGCAGTACAGTAGAATGGTATATTGTATTTTAAAAATATAACCTCATTTTCCACAGCTCCGTCTTAAATGTATTTAAATTTGAAATACGCCAATGTTGATAAAAAATAAAACGCCACCTTATAGATATTATATACTTGAACAAGACGTCATGTTTGTGTGTGTTTATTATTGAATTAGTTGATAATATTTAATTTGAAAAATTCGTTCATGAAAATTATTGAGAATTCAATGTGTTTTCACCAGGGCCGGCTTTAAGCGGAACATTGGTGAACACAATTGGATTTGAATGGATGTTATTTGGAACGGCTATGTTGAATTTTTTGTACGCACCACTTCTCTACTTCCTGCGCAGCCCACCGACAAAAGAAGAAAAAAAAGTAAAGTGTTCTGAAATTTCAGATGGTTAAATGAACGAATAATATTCAATTTTTAGTTTCTCAAAGAAATTAAATACAGACTATGGTTTTATTATGAACATATTTATACCTCTTGCCATGCTTTGATCGCAATGGGTTCGACTATTTACAAAAAAATATTTATGTACTTTTAATAGGTAAAACTTCCCGAGAATATTGATTGTAAATTTATAGTTATTTTATATAGATATTTTTTTGTGTCTACATTGGATAAAAGTATAAATGGTGTATACTTTTTAACTGTGGCATAACACCGTATACAAAAGTAGGGATAATGAAATAGATAAGTGCCTACCTAACAATAATTGTTGAAGATCTTCGGATCATATTAAGTTGGTAAAATTATTTATATTTTGATAACATTCCTACACGAAACCAGGATAAATATTTGTAATTTGAAGATTTTTTAACATCTACCTAATTTAATATTTTTTTTTTTATGAATTTACTATCGATATAGATAAATTTCAAATTAATTGATAAAATGTATTGTTATAGGTGTCTTAAGTAAAATAATTTATAAAAGAGTAAAAATAAAATATTTTTTGCTAAACTATATTTATTCAGTAAATATAATTACAGAAAAATATTTGTATAATAATCGTGGGTAAGTCAATCAAACATTTTTATAAAACTTAACTAAAAAATACTAAAAACAATAATATTAAACCTTTAAAAACGCTTTTAACTAACAATATGCAATATTCTTTAAATGCCTTATTTGGATTACCTACTATTTGTTGATACCGTAAGACATATATTTATAAATTTAGGTGTTTAAATGATTTCAAGTAATAATACGACGTTATTTTATGGTCATAATCATCAAAAGCAATTAAAACCTTTTATTGGCTATTTAATAACTTTTGCATGTGGATTTGTGAATAGAAATATTTTAAAAACAATTTAAATTAGAATTTTCACAAGTTTTTAGACAAATAAGTGCAATCGGCATTTAGACATCATTAAAACTTAGGTCATAAATGGCTAAATACTAAATAGTATACAATAATATTTTTTTTCCAAAATACTAACACAATATTTATTTTAAATATCATAAATTTATTATGGTTACACTTTAACCAAAAAACTACAAACACGAGAAAAATAATCACATATTTAGCACTAATATTATTTTAAGATGGCTTTTATTTTTTTTCCATTAAACCTAACCACATTTACATTTAACATGCTGTAGTCTGCAATAATAGGTGCAAGACGATTTACTAATTGCATGTGACTTTATATATTTTTCAGTCTTTGGTCACCGGAGAAAAATCATCGGTGCGTTATATAACCTATCAAAACGAAGCGGAAGAAGAATAATGTGCATTATTAGCTTCGTGATATATAACTAACGCTTGATAAATTACGCTTTTTCATTTTTTTCTCGGCAAACATACTTTAATAATTGAGATCACAGCGACGTCATCAGCACGTCACCATAACAAATATTATACAATACATACTATACTACAGTTAATAGTTATGATAACTTAAAACATAAAACACTTTATAGATCAAAGATTTACAATTCGGTGGTCTAATTCGAAAAGATATTAATCACAAAAAGTAATCACATTATACTTAGGCATATATAGCTGCTTTATCTATATAATATACATAATTATATATATACCTATTCATAATCGAATTGGGCCATCGATACAACTAGACCATAATTGATCTTGCCCGTACGTGAATGCAGAAAAAAATACCAAAACAAATCATAATATGCAAAAATTAACTACGTATAAAATATTATTAACAATATTAACTAAAATAACCGATACATGTATATTATCATATACATTTGATGACGAACCATACATTATACAATCGATTTTGCAACTAATTAAACGTGGTTTAAAATATAAATAACACTATATATGAATATTTTCTTATACCTATATATATTATATTATACTTAAATTATATTATTAAATCGTATTATTATGCGTACGCATTTTATTGCTCACCATTTACATCATCATTGAGCATCAGAACATTTTGTTGATTAAGACTGTTTTATAATAATAAATAAATATATTAATCGTGTTTTCTTTATATATATAATAATAAAGTGTCAGACCAAACTAAATTATGCCACTTGTATTTATTTATCACGTGGATCACGTGGAGATTGTACCTATACCTAATATACCTATATATTATAATTGCATGATGATCGTATCTAACTTACTCGTAAATATTGTTTTCAGTGCAATACAATTGAGAAAAGAATAAAGTACCTATATACCTATAGTAACCTATAGTATAATAGGTACTCAGTTCATATGGTGCAGATGGTATTTACGATGCATTAAATAATTGTGTGAACCAGATTAATTATTACTTAGGTATTTCATTATTTCAATATAATATACCTAATGATTTTTTGGTAAAAAATTCAGTCAGAGACTTAATTCTAATTTAAAGACACTTGCTCCACCTGTCCAAATGCCCCATCCAACTTCCGTTTTTCACTCAACAAATTATGGGAGGGATTGAAACTAATTCAGTTGCGAGTCGCACTTTTTATAACAGCTAGCAGTCGGATGTATGAAATACATTATTCATTCATATAATATTATTTACCCCATAAGCAATAATAAAATATGTACATTTTAAGTATAAAATTATTTTTCATAGGAAAAAAACATGCAAAAAATGTTGTGAAGAATTATAACACATAAACTACAATAATATAATACCCATTACAGGTATTAGGTGGATGTACTAATGTGAAAACGTAACCTTGATTTCTCATTAAAAATATAATTTCGATAGAGGTGATAGAGCGTCGTATACTCCGAGCACCAGACCACCTTATAGGTACTTTTTTTTATTTTAACTTGGTTGTACATATGACTAACAAATGCTGTCAGTGATCATATGTACAAACAGTTACATAATAGTTACCTACTAAATTTTAAATATCGAAATGTATCACTTTACCATAGTATATCACAACCCTCTATCGTGCACTCTCTATTTCCGAATTATAATATCCCTAACTTCTCCTGCCGGTTCTCTTTTATTCTATGTAATATTCACCTTAAAATAATATTGGTGGGTGGGTATGTTGATAGAAGAAAATTATCAGTAGATATAAGTATATAACAATATCATAAGGTCCAGTGGCGTAGGCAGGAATTTTTATCGGGGGGGGGGGGGGGAGTCTATATATTTATTATTTCTAAGATGAATCGCAGGGTAGTACTACCTTGCACTAATATTATATTTAAAAAAAAAAGGTCATGGGAGATCCATCCCCCATATCACCCCCGTGAATACACCCATGAGTAGGTCACCTAAAATTATTTGAGCAACACCAATTTTATTTTTGATACATGCCACTAGACGTCTATATTATCTCGTCCCAGTTGGTGTCCACTCGGTTGCCGCTTTTACGTTCATCGAGTCTGGTACCCTCATCACAAGTCCAAACTATCTAACTATGCATGTATATTTAAATTTTTCAATAGTGTTTTATGTATTTTTTGTTGCATAAACTTATTTTCAAAGGACTTTTTGCATATTAAATAAATAAATATATAGACTATCTGTGCTTTCATAAAATTAGTTATCTTTGGTACCATCATAATTTACAACAGCATCCCAGTTTATTGTCACATAATGGGCTCCAGATAATTCTCAGTATTTTGTTCTCGAGTGACATCTGTGTTTGCTCCAATCGATTTGTTTAACTCCATATCTACTTCAACCCCACTTATTTATGAATTTCGCATCAGTTTCCAATATGTACATTGTACAATGTCAATGGTTTGTAAAACAAAATATATGCAGTTATTAATATATACAATATTTGAATTATTAATACAGATTTACTTAATATTTGCGTTTTAAATGAATTCACTTTGATTTCATGTTTCAATGTATGTACAGCATCATTACTTTCAGTTTACTAACAAACTATCTTAGACAAATATAATGTATATATTCATGTAAAGTGTAAACTGTAATTTAACCATATATTATGTAAATATACATTTGAATGTAACTTTTCTTACTCCAATATGTTGCTTAAAATATAGATGGGTAGGTACATATAACAGATATAATGTTACATTCAATAGACTGAGATATTATCACTGTCTAAACAAAGAAATTATACAATTGTTTAAAATTTGTATAAACATGTATGATTTAAGGCACCCGTTGCCAATATGTAGTTTTGTACACAAAAATACGCTCTACGGGAATAATGATCCTGTGCTGTAAAATCAACCAAATTTGATAATTTTTTTGTTAACTAATAGAGGGTAGCATTCTACAGGCCGCATCGAACTCTGTTTTCAATATTTTTATCTCAGACTTAATAATATGTTTTCAAAAACAATACAATTTCAATAGTTTTTTATAAATTATATTATAAAATATCAGAGTTTGATGCGGCCTGTAGGAAGTCTTCTTCTTTTCTAAAAAAATAGTTTTCAAAATCTGGTAATTCTACTTGGCTCGAGAATTATTCCCGTGAATTAATTTGTTTCGATATGATACACCCTATCAACCCCTCCTACCCCCCCCCCGGCCTAATTAAGAGTCTTGTTATAGATTAGTGGAAAAGTAATGTAATCAAGGTGGAAACTAAAATATAAAATTTAATTTTCAAATTTTATAGAATTGCGGAAACTTTGAAAAACTGGCACCAAGCCCTTTAACTTCGTAAGTAAACCCATATACTTAATTATGACAGATTGACTTAATTTCCACGTAGGAAATGTGCATTGATTTGCAAAGCAATTAAGCAAATATAAGTTATTATTAACTATAGTTGTCAAAATTGAACATAGTATTTTTACAAATATACCTACAAATATATATATTTATTATTTTAGAAAAATCAAAAACGTACATTTTTACTATAGTGTGCATATAAATAAAGTAATTTTATATTTTCTAGTAACATCGATATAAAACCTCTTTACTTTAGTGAGCTTAGTTTAAATAATAACAACTTTTAAAATTTCCTATGTACCTAATCCCAGTTCACCTCACTGACTTTTCCTAAGCAAAAAATATTATGTAAAATAGTATCTAGTAAAATATTTTGATCCTAAAAATTTAGTGTGGTCAGAGTATTACGATTATATTTTTAAAGTAAAAATATTGTTATGATTATGGGAAAAATAATAAACGGGATGACATTATTATAATTATTTTCAAAACGATTTATTTTGCTAAAAAACAATATTTTAAGCACGCCTAAAAATATAATATTAAAAGATACAACAATTTTGATCGAAACGGCAGTTGTGATTATTGTCGTTTGACATTAGTCATTTTTGAACGATTTTGGCGTGGTTATTGATATACCGCGGTATGCCTAACTAATATTGCTGCAGTGTAGGTACATGCTGCATATTTTTGTGGTGCAGAGGATATTATTATGCTTAAGTATTAAAACCGTGGTGGCAGTATATTGTTATTATACCGGTGGTGTAGTGTCGTTATAGGTATAAGTATATTATTAATAATGGCGTCGTTGTCACTGTGCGACATGAATAACTAATAAATTCATTTATTATTTCTTCGCCCCTATATTATAATGTAGCACGCGGCGTGTGTGCTTGCAGGGCCGCTTGCATGTAATGTCAGATGCGCGTTTCGGATGGCGCAAGTTCGGTTTATTGATCCTGCGTACACTATGCGATGATGCTGCAACCTTACCACGGTGGAAAGTGTTTTCCGCCTTATCATACGCACGACTACCGCATCCGAGTGCAGTGGTTAAGTATCGCACGCCATACCGACGTGGAATTATTATTATTATTATTTGACATCGAACAAAAATGCGTGAATTCCAAAATGTTAATATGTCGTCATAATAATATCGTTATACAGTCACGTCGTCCGTTATACATTATTAGCGATTAATTGCCAATTAATTCGCGTGCGATTCGTGTGCACATTGATGTGCATGGTACAGGAGGTAGGTGTAATTACACTATTAACATTTAACACCATATATTGCCGACAATATTAATATATATCCGCGAGATTATAATACAATTATGCGCACGCGTGGTGCCGTGCGATAGATGTAATTAGAAAAACTAATTGGAGTTCAACGTTGATTTTGTGCGGCTTTACCTATAAGTACGTATGTCTTGTAAAATCGTTGTCGCAAAACACTAAATGTTACCTCTATAAAATACGTTTAAATAAACATGTACCTAAATATTATATAATAATACATACATTGAGAAATATTGTTATATTTACTTATATTTCAAATGTCCATCGATCGATAAGTAGGTAACGAATTATGGAATTCAAATAATTCATTTCCGGTCTTGAGTTTACAATCTACTCTAGTATTGTATCATTAGTTAAATATAGGTAGTCAGCTGGTGACATGTGCCTAGGTAGGTACCATTTAATATTACCTACTCTAAAACCACGATTTTTATTATAAGTCAACTGCGGTCAAGTAATTAGCATCGTTTGATTAAAAGACAATTTTTCTATGTAGAAGAATCTATATACGTTTATATTTTGTTACATGCGTATTGATGTGTTGCAAATTTGTTCTAACTAGGTACATTTTTTATTTTCATTAAATATTTTCGTCATGAGTTAACCAAATATTCCTTAACTATTTCTACATAAATATGCTCAATTGAGAATTTCATTGATATTGCAGTGGGTACCAAGGCAACACACACCTATACTTTAGGTACCTATAATTATAATAATTAATGGGTAGGTATACCTATTACCTATGTGATAAACATTTTTGTATTTTATACACATCGCCCAAACTATAATACGCGGTATACAAGATCACTGAACAGCTATTAATATATGAATTAAATTATCTATTTAACGCGAATTGTATGAGTTTTTTAGTTTGTTGGGTTCGTTTTTTTGAAACATAAATAAAAGCTAAGGATGTACTGTATATTTGTATTAATTTTGCCAACTTGAATATTTAATTTACCTATATTTTCATTAAAAAAAAAACCACTTTGCTCAAAAAATTATTATTACTTATAACTCTCATATTATTATTATAAAGAAGTATTTGAGGAAAATAAATTGTAGTATAGGTACAAGTGTCAAGTGTACAACTATACTTACCTACTATTATGACATAATATATTATAATCTATATTTCATTATATATTTAATTATTTTAATTATACTATTATTATTAAGAAATATTTAATCTTATACCTAATTTAGTTATAGGTACCGATAACTAATTGAAAACAACAGTTTTTTTTTTTTTAAGCGGGCAAGTAGTTATCCATTATGCTGTATAAAGTAGGTGTTGAGTGTACCTCATAATTGAGTATGTAACTGTAATGGCCAATGGCCAATGGGTGTGTTAATTTAAATTATTGATTAATATTAATTTTACACGATGAAAAATGATTCTGTGTGGAAACGATTGAGTTAACTTTTTGGTAACCAATAACTATGAGTACCAAATAGTTATTTTAATAATAATATTACCATTTTGAAAATATGTTACCTAGTAATTTCTCCCCCACGGCACACACACACTGTCTACTAACCAGTCTATAATAATATAATTTTCAATTAATTTTTCAGAAAAACGCACCACTAATATTTGATAAAAATGCGTTCAGTTGCACTGACAGTATGGTTTTTTTTAAACGTCGTACTATTGGGCATGTGCGGATACATTTATCTACTTTGGCTTCAATATTGGCGTCACATAAGCGTCAAAAACCAACAAACTCAAGAATTGACTTATACACAACAACAGCCTTACGTCGAGTATTATGACGAAGGCGATTTCACAACCGCTCATCAGAAAAACGGAAATCCATTAATGCGGATTAGTGAAGCGCTTCTAGACAAGTCGGAAAGAATCAGGCAGGTAACATAAATGTTGTATGGAATATTATTATAGTATACATAGACGTGTATTTAGAAGTTAAAACTCGTATTTCACAGATCTGTCAAAGTATACTCGTTTGTGAAAAATACTTATATAAAATCAGTTCCCCCACTACTTAAAAAGAAATCAAAAAGTCATCTGTTAATTTAAATTTGCAGGCCTGGCCTTGGTTTGAGTGGTCAGACATAATGTAAACACGTCTATGTATACTACATAATATATATTATATTATATGTTAGTGAGTATTTATATTTTATATACACGTGGATGACATAAAATATATGATACGGACATATGGTGATTATCATGTACCAACTAGAAAACAATAAAGCAAAAGCTGTACTATAAGTAACTATTATTTATGTAAATCAATTTTACTAAAAAATGAAATTGCTCGTGTAGGCGATAATTTGATATTTAATCGAAATATATTAAACGAACTACGAAAGCGGTACATAGTAATAAATTTTAACACGTTTTCAATTAAATATACATTTAAATGTTTGAATTTAAATTATAGTTTTAATTAAAAGGGCGCAGCAGTAACGTAATAAAATTAACTATTCTGAACGAACGAAATTATATACATCTATTCACACGAACTTCCAGTATTTACATATTGCAGAATGCGTGGTAATAAATGGGAAGAGCAATAGGCAATTTTACAAAAAATAAATTTGAAAACTTTTACCAAATAGAATTGTTTTAAATTTTGAATGAATTTTATTTTAAATAGTTTAAATTCCCATTTGAAGTGTATAAAGAATTTTTTTCTGAACATTCAACTGTGACTCAGCTCGTAGAGTAGGTAATTATTATTTATTATTACCGTTAAAAATATATAAGAATATTAGTATGCCTAGTTACTTCAGAATATTATAGAATAAACTATTAAACGAGCCAAAAATGATTTTACAATAAACTACAAAAATTAACATTCATAATTATTGAAAACAATTAAAATTAATTTTTTTTAAACAATATTGGATTGGTTTTATATCAACTAGGAGGCTATATTACAATCAATACTCATAATTCTAGATAAAATATAAGTAAGATGTAGCCACGTAGGTATTGTACTTTTACAATATACATTTTTCAGGATTTGAATATAGTTAGAGTGACTACTTATAATCTAATATTAAATTATTAAAACTTAAAATAATAAAATCCGAAAATTATCTAGCCATCTAGGTATTTTTGAAAGAGAACATCGAAATCTAAAATGACAATAAATTGCCCAACATTTTAAAATAATTTGAAAAATCTATCACCATCAATATTATATATTATGTAATATAATTAATCATGTGTTCATACTATTTGTAGTAAATGTCTATACTTATAAGAATCATTATTTTTGTAATTACAAAGAAATAACAAAGCTCGAATTGGACGAAATCGTGTTTTACCGTTTTTAACTTATTATTTGGCACCTAGTTTTATACCTAGTAGTACAGTAATGAACTATAGGTCTATAATTATTTGCAAGTTTAAAATGGGTAAGTACGCCCATGACGATTAACTTCTGATAGCAAATTAGAAAAAAAATAATAAAAATATTGTTTATGAGAAATTAATATTTTACTGATGGCGTTTGAAATTAAATATACCTAGATAAGACAATATGTAAGATAACCATTAGATAACTGGAATAGTTATCTGGATATGATAATATTATAAGAGTATTTTTTAACTAGATAATTATCTTTTGTTTAAATTTTAATCTAATGTAAACAGTGGTCATTAAAGTAATAAACGCTAAGCCCATTATATTATACACGTCGTTACATTTGTCAAACAATAACTCTTACTTACAAACAATAGGCAACTATAATATAGATTAAGTAGGTATGTATAATGCCATAATATACTCTAGAGTCTAGAAAATATGAAAATTATAATATATTTTCAAACCTCGCGTGTGTAAGTAATTAAACGTTTGTTGTAAAAGTACTATGATATAATATAATAAATTTATATATGTCATGCATTTATATCCATATAAATTACTGACTTAATGTGTATAATATATTATTACAGGTTATTTAATTTCAAAAATAAAATCATTGCCCGTCTAAGGCAGGTAATAATGAAGGAGAGTAGCAATTATGGGTCCGTTAAAAACGAGAACCCTTACAATGTTCCGTATAGACCGCAAGCACCGAATAACGTGAAAAGCGACTGGACGTGTGATATGGCTTCCAGCGTGGAGAAATTTAGAACATTAGAAAAAAATGACATTGATCATATGTTGACCAAAAATATTCCGGATGTGCCACTGTTTGACGATAATGAAGTATTCGGCACATGTGCAATCATATCCAATGCGGCTACTCTTCGCAATTCAAATCTCGGATACTTTATAGGTGAAAAATTCAACACATTTTTTGTTGGGCCATACATAAATTGATATTGCATACAATAGTCAGGTTGTCGAATTTGTTTTGTTATTAATAATTATTAATTTATATTCACACTCGTCTGCGTGATTGAATAATAAATAACAATCGAGTGTGCCTACAACTGCCTAGTGCCTACTTATATTACGTAATGAATACCAATATTGAATATTGATGACAATATTACTATAATTATATATATATATATCTTGTATTTTCGTATTATTGAAAGCATCTAAGTGAAAGCAATCCCAAAATACAATTATGGGCTAATTAAACGTTATTTGAAAAGATACTTTTAAATTTGCATTTATATAGAGAGACAATTATAAACTTAAAAAATAATTAAAGCATATTTCAAAAAATTTTTCGAAATGTAACTAGGTAGGAACAATATTATAGTTAGATAACTTATAATACGATCATTTTTTTTTTACATTTTATTTATTGATACATAATTTTTTATTCGAGGTCTCGACTCAATCATTGAGATTAATTAAAAATATTTTTTAATTTAACTCAAGTACCTACCATGACTTCAAGACTGCAGAATAGACAGATTAAAGAAATAATACAATAATATATAACTTATCATTTTTTTTATCTTTCAAAACAAAATTTAGTCAATAAATAGTATCATAATAATTATAATGTGCAAAATATAATGTAACGTAAAAAAAGCATAAAAAAGTTTAATTTTCGTGTTTTAGACCAACATGACTTGGTGTTACGGTTCAATAATGCTCCTACAAAAGGATATGAAAAAGATGTGGGCTCAAAGACAACAATACGTATTTTAAACTCACAAGTTGTCACTAAACCACAATTCCAATTTGTATCATCACCATTATACAAGCGGCTCAAACTTTTGATGTGGGATCCATCTAATTACACATCGTCAATTAACGAAGTAATCAATCACAAATTATATAACATTATATTTAGTTGGCTTAATCGATTTCTTCTTTAATTAAAATTGTTGTTTGCTTACTTTTAGTGGATTACGAGCCCCGAACATAACTTTATTGACAACTACATATCATTTAGAAAATCTAATCCTAGGTCAAACTTTCATATCGTTCATCCACAATATCTGTGGCGTCTATGGGATTACATACAAGATCATACTACAGCTCATATAAGACGCAATCCTCCATCTTCAGGATTTTTAGGTAAAATAATATAAGCTCATACATTTATGTTCTACACAATACATATACATTATATAGGTAGTTAAATTCACTCATGTAGTATGGAGATGACATAGTTAAACCATATTTAATATGGTTTAACAATATAATATAATGTAGAACTAATACTTGTATCATATCTACACTCCACAGTTATTCAATTTGTTTTATATTTAAGTTAGCTAATGTAATATTGTTAGGAAATAGGTACTCTAAGTATTTTTTTTTATATATTGTATATAAAGACATAATTAATAATTCATTCTCAGAGATAATTCGCTCTTTCCCTCTTGGTTCCCTTACCAAATTTGGACTATGTATTCCAACCAAATATGGAAAGTAAATAATATATATTTTAAATAAATAATAGTTAATCACTGCATATTAAATATGCATACTTGGGTAAGTATTCGGGTAAGATAATTTTTAAACTATTTAGAATGAATATTCAAATGGTTAAAAAAAATTTAAATAATTTTCAGAATATGTGTTCCATAATACATTTTCCAATATTAATATTCCCAAAGTAGGTATGTGTTTCAAATATTCGTACAATACATAAAATATAAAAATGATCTGGTTCATTTAAATTTATACAAATATCTGTAACAAATCATAAAACACATCCAAATAATAATAGGTAACACTATAAAAATATGTGGCTATATTATTATTTTTTGGTCACAGTGTTTGACGAGGAGCAATAAATAGTTATAAAATACTCAACGGTCCCAATTCTAAAAAAAGTATTTGATAAAAGTAATCAGAATATATTATCAAACACCTACGCATAAAAAAACAGTAATCTGTGCTTAACAAAATAATAACAATTTAAAATAATCTAAATAATCTTATTTTATTTTTTTACAAAAATATATGTTGAATTTCAAACAGAATCAATTATGGGTAATTTGGTTATTAGTACCTACACCCAAAATATGAACAAATTAAATCTCCTGTTTTCAGTTCTAAACACTCGGATTGATAATTGGTTTGGGACTTTGGTATATTGTATAGATACACAATAGAATTTGTATCAAATCTGGGTGGGGGAAGAGCAAAACTTCCCTGTACCACGGTGTGGGTAATGACTAATGACTAATGGCCATACCAGTATACCACTACCGTGTGAACGGATGGTCTAATATTAGTAATATATACGTGTGCAGTACGAAAAATATATATTTAAACCTTTGATGACTCACTTAGCTATATCATACAAAAAAATAATATAGGTACTTATTATAAAAAGACAATAGTCGATTAAATACGGCATACACCCTGACACAGTCGCTATTGTTTGTACTTATAAGAGGTGTATCTGGAAGATATTTCAGAACGAAATCATCAAAATGTAAATACTCTTGTTACACCTTGTATAATATAGATATTTATATTTTATACATATGTACATAATAATATAGTAATAAACACGTGCGAACCGTCACTCTAATTACCGGTAGCGGATAGGATAGGTATTATAGTGCGGCAGACATGTACACGGTGGCGTATTGTTCGCCTGCGCTAACCATACCTATATACCTATGAAATATATAAATGTATATAATATCATTATACCAGCTGTACTATATTATTTTCGATTTTAATTATAGGATTAGCAATGCTGTTGCCGCGATGCACGGTCGTTAACATGTTCGAGTTCATACCGTCTGAAAGAATGACACACCGATGTCATTACTATCACGAAAAAGTCGACGTGACGTGTACATTTGGGATTTGGCATCCGCTGGCGGCGGAAAAACTTCTGATGCTAACGGCGAACACCATGCCCGATCAAACAGTTTTCCACACAGGGTTCCTCTCAATCCCCGGTTATAAGTCTCCGATATGTACTTCGTTATAGTGACTGCTACCTGCGATGAATATGACTTATTATGACGATCATATTTATATGATTTTTTATATTTATACATAATGAGTCTTGTATTATAATACCCACAACGCGAATAATAATTATTATGTATGAGGTCACAAGGCACCTACCTACTGTTTTGATTTAGTGTAGCTGCAGTGTGCCTATATTATTAGAGCGCAATCATAATTTGTTTATATGATAGGTATATTATGATTTATGACGTATCGAGTACTTAATATCATTAACTGATCAACTTCGAACTTATTATCTCGGAACAATATTTATTAGTAGATTAGGTAAACAATACAGCACGAAGTCTGACGTTGTAACTTTTTTTTTATTATTGTACAGAAACAAAATATTACTAGGATTTATACATAATATTATCAAACACTTATATAGCGAAAATGACAACAACATTATTTTATATTTTCTTTGAATTTTATACTATTATAACAATGATTATGGCTAATTTGTTTTTTTTTTTTAAATATTTTATATTTTATTATATATACGACTGATAATTATATTATGTTGTAGGCTTTAATTTATATAATGCCGCAGTAGTGGTGTATGCTATATATTGTATATTTATATTATTGTTTCATCGACATTATATTATTATGTTGTTGTCGCTTTCAAGAGTCGTCCGAATTCCGATCTCAATGTTTGAGTGAAACAATAACTTCTACACATAATGATTAATGAGTAATGACAATAATACGACCGTGCATGGTCATAATAATATTATAGTAAAATATTTAATAATTCGTAATATTTTATTCAAAATTACATTTTAATGTGTATGATGGTCATACAGATTATTCGAAGTACGCGTGACCTGTGGTAGTAATATACAACCCAAGAACCGCGTATTATTCACTTTACAATCTATTGGCTATATATAATAGTAGTGGTACCTATATTATAAATTTTATGAAAAAAACCACAAACAAGAAAACATAATTTTTGGTTGTTCTTAATGTGGTATACTACTTTGATACAAGTTAATATATTTTATGAATAAATATTATTATTATAATTTAAAATATTGATGTAAAAGTTTATGGGTCACTAATTATCCCTTTACTTTTCTTGGTGCAAAATACTTACCTAATCTACTCAATAGACTTTTATTACCTATCCATTTATTATTTTTATATTTAATTAATGGTAAATAATATTATAAATCGATTCTGAACGGACCATTTTTATCTAGTGTTTCTGTAGTAGGTATAAATGTATAATATAATACTTACGATAGTTAAAAAAAAATCGTGACTAATTAAATTATAGTTAGTAATGACCTAGCTTTTATCAAAATTATAAGTCAATTGTAAATACAAACCTCAAATTACAAAGTGTATCGATACAAATTAAAAATATCTACCTAACGTTTAGCAGATACTCATATAATTTAACTGTTAAATTTTCCGTAATTTAAATTTTATTTAATTCATAAGTATAACTGTATAATAGTAGGTAATATATTGTTTAGAATGATTTAATAGGTAGATAGTAAACTATATTGTTTTAAATGTATATATATTATTTTGAATTTCTCTCAAAACTATTGATAATTTCTATAAGCCTCTACTTAGAGTTTAATATAAAAATCTATTAAAATACCATTTGTGTTTTATGTTTTGTCGGTATTTTTGAATTGACACGAGAAAAAATAATACATTTTTTTTTAAATATGTTTGTGAACTCTTTTACTCCCCCTCATATTTATTACAAGGCACAAACTATAAGCTACATCAAAAAACCAATGTTTAAGTTTTCATTTTTGGAATTCAATCAAAAGATATAAAGTATAATCTAGTAATAGAGTAACTTAATTTTTCATGTAGGTCATATTATAATGTTAATTTTTTTTCAACTCATATTCTAACTGAAAAAAACATTTTACAGTAGAGTGTATTTAAAAAATTAAATAAAATTTTTGAAATAAGTGTGTATTAAAATTGTAAATAGAAGAGGTAGTAAGTACGTTCCAAAACTCTCGTATCAAAAAGAATGTATACCATTAAGTTGGAATTTTTTCATAGATTACTGTGGAAAATTCGCATTTAACTATATTGCTGTATCAAAGTCCCACGGAGATACTTATAAGTTGATACGGGACTTTAGGGACATACTATATAGACTTTAGTTCGTTAATTCATGGTCACTGGTTGGGTATATTGTAAATATTGTTTTAATTTAACGAAAACAAAATAATATTAAATCATTTAAATCTATAAGCTATATACTTTCTACCACTTCCTTCATAGTTGTTTAACAGTAATAAAAATAACAAGTGGCATGTTGCCAGAGGAGCTGATGTCATCGTATGAATGTATCGTTGTAATGAATAGGAGAGGCGAATGCGAACACGTACAGCAACACTATAGTTATATACTTGGTATATGTTTAGTCTTTCTACATTATTTACGTTGAACATTTTTTAATATCGTTGTTTTAATAGCTATTTTTTTATTTTTTTTTTGTATGCGGTTTAAAATTTATTAAACTTATATATTATGTATACATTGATTTATTAACGATTATAATTTAGTTTTAGTCAAACTTTTAGAATGTATACTTGATTCATATATTTATAATAATATTTAGGTATATTATAAACTATATAATATAGTATTGATAGGTACTGGCGTACTGCATTTATACTACTAGGTACCTATGTAGTTATAGGCTATAGATATACCTACTTCGTTCGATTCAGTGCTTACTGCTCAGTAAATTGCAGTTTAATTGGATAACATATAGCAGTTGAATACTTATCAATATTTTGATGTAATAAGATACAAACAATAATTGTATATTTCCAATAATATAATCACTGAATATTTATCTGGCACGCATCATTAATATTGTTCTGTAAAAACATGAATTGATATAGCATTGAAATATCGAATAGATATCTACGGACTGCGACGAATTGGTCTTCGTTGAAAATTTAAATGTTCATATTGAAAAAAAGGATAGGTGAGCAGTAGATAGTACAAACTAAAAAATAATAGTTGCCTTCGCTCTCCAGGCTTCAACAACTATCAACAGTGTTTTATAGCGTTCTCAACAATAATTTCGGATTGTGGCGATGACTGGGATAACGAGTTGAATTAAGCCTGTGATCGTTTTAATTAGGTATAGATAGATACACTATTAATATCTGTTTAGCTATTTAACTTATAAGTATATACACGTCCATAATGAGAGAATGAGTAAATAGCAAGGCCTGCATTTGAAAAAAAATTCCGTTTTATATTATTTACAATCAAAACGTTACCCGATTTTTGCGTTCATCGTTATTTAGAATTAAAACATTATCCAACTTTTGCGTTCATCGTTATTTAGAATTAAAACATTATCCAACTTTTGCGTTCATCGTTATTCAGAATTAAAACGTTATCCAAGTTTTGTGTTTATCATCATACAGCATTAAAACGTTATCCAAGTTTTGTGTTTATCGTTCCTTAGAACTAAACCGTTATACAAGTTTAGCGTTTATCGTTATTTAAAATAGTGTTAATAGATACCTATTAAATTTCAAAATAATAACTAATGTGGGTAGGTAATGGCCCAGATACGGAATATAATATATAGGTAATCAGTTCTGAGATTGTTTGCATGAAATAAATGTTTCTACGAAACCATTAACCAATAGACCTTTTAAATAAATAGATTTTAAAATATTTCATTTTGCGTTATTTTTCGTTCAATGATATTTTTATTACGTTTTACGTTACCTATATTTTGTTTAGTGATATATAATATATTTTGTTAATCTTTATGTTTTGTTTTGCGGTATTTAATTATTTTTGGTAATCGCTTTTCGTTATAATTACGTTAATAATTTCCAAACGTTTCAAGCCCTGGTAAACAGTGTTATTACTGTTGTATAATATATATATATGCACCCATAGATAGGTAACCAAATATGTCAACAAACATTCACGGATGAAGGGATTTCCTTAAATATGTATTGATTATAGGAGGTATACTATTAGCTACTGTTATGGTTCACTCTAGTAGTCTAGTGTCTAGTGTAATCCAACTCCGGAAATAATGAACAATATGCCTAGGTACAAACACATAGGTATAAACGATATACGCTGTTATACTTTCATACAGTGTAAATAAGGGGAAATATATGTTCTGGATATGGATACAATAACATATTGTCACTATGAAGGGGACCGATAACAGAAATTCATTAAAAAAAAATTATTATATGATATCGGTTAGTCTATACTCTATAATATATATTTTATAAGAAATAAAAGGTATAGGTAAAATATATTAAAACTAAAAACTGGCTAAAAATCATTAATTTTATGTATCAGATTATAAAATATGATTTTGTTATTATTAATAGCCAATAGACCCTATTACAGTAATAACAAATTAACACCGTAAAACCTATCGTATAGGTACCTACTAGGTAGTCTTAAATCATATATTTAATTTTTATGTTGCAATAATGGAAGCATGTTCTTTTATTTCTATTAACTAGGTAGGTACCTATATACATTAAATATTAAGCTGATATTATAGTGGATTAGTAGATATAGGTATTTATATATTCCAACGCGAAGTAACAAATTTGTATTCATAATACCTGCATAGAATAACTTAGGTTCTGAATAATATTACTAACTTTGAATAATATTTGAACTTTTTGGAGAGGGAGTCACAAACTATTGGTTTTTTAAAGATGTAGGTAGGTATATCAGTAGGTAGACTACCTCCTTTTTTCTGAGCAGTAAAAATATTCAATTTCAGAACTCTATAAATTAATTATACATAGGTATTGCTCTTTATACATTTTGAGAATTTCCTAACAGTTTTTCGAGAAAATAGTTAGTAAGAAAACAATAAACCAAAAATTATAATATTTTATAGCTATACTTATAAGGGTAAATGGATGGCCTAAAGGTATCTGATATTTTAACTTCATAAGTTGATGTAAAAACTTCGTTGCTATTAACTTCTTCGTTACTATTAATCATCATCAAATTTAAAATGATACGAAAAATAAATATAATAGGTAGTATATTTTATAGTTCTTTTCTTTAGTTTTATAGAGCTGTAAATCAGTAAAAGCTGTAATATCTGAACTCTATTAGATATATATGTAGTTTAATAACGATAAAGGTCATTATAGTCTTTAGTGGTGGTTTTGTTATTGAGGGAGGTGACTATAGCCCGTTGTAAGGCGCCGCAAGGGACATACAAAGTATAATTGTAATTATAATAATATAGATGTGTATAATTAATGATTATATTTCACCTCTAGACTTAAGTCAATTCTAGAGGGTCATGTTTAAGGCATTGAAATTACTTTAGTCGTATTGAGTTGCCCAAAACGTCTAAATATTAAATTTTCTAAGGAAGGTAGTAAAATATACTTAATTTATATTTGGTATGCCGTAGGTAGGTATATAATTTATTTACAAGATAAATCTGGAGTTATATAAGCAACTAATCATAATATGAAATCATCCTATAAATATTGTGGTTTAGGTGGCAATCAGTGGCGTACATAGATATATTCAATGGGTTAGGTTATAATATTAAAAAAAATTATCTATGTACCTATGTGTTTAGTATATAATATATCAAAATGTTTTTTAATATTTATTAATTTTTATACATCTTACAAACAGGTAGGTAGTAAAAAAATTACAGTGGAGGGGTTGGACGGGTGACAATGATAAATCGATAAGTATTTGGTATGAAGTTGCGATTTTCTACACAGTATAGGTGGGTACATATTTTTTATCTTGATAGCATGAAAATAAAACTTTTAAGATCCGAAATCAGAACTCGTAATCAATTTACTGCAGTCCGCATTGACTAAAATACTCATAAACTAATGCAAAGTTGCATAAAAAAATTGATTCATTTAATAGTTTGATAAAATTTAATAGACCAATCACGGGTCATTAAATCATGTTTAAGGGACCATTAGCTCACTATTGATTCATTAAAATATGTTCAGTGATTGTTTATGCAAGCTGGCACTGCTATATTAATAATTATTAACTACTATAATAAAATATTATATTCTATACAGTAGGTACATAATATATGGTAGGGTGGCCAGATTTAATTTTTAGAAATCCGGGACACCAAAATTCATAAAAAATAGGTTAATATCTAGTAAGTATATACTATATAATTACATAGGTAGCTGTATATAACTTTTAGGTATAAATAATATTCAAATTAATCAATTAGATAGGCTATCTTTATTTTATGAACACTTAAAATTCAAATAAAAACAATAATACAATTTCCAGCCGTTAAGATAAGTATACTAATCTAGGTAGATTTTACTGATTTATTATTTTTCTTTATTTTTGTCGTCCAAAGAGACCTTATATTTTTCAGTGCTGTGTACTTTCTTCAGTAATGGAGAATTTTTTATTATTTCATTGTAAAATTCAATGCAACTCAATCCATAAGTTTTTGTTATCAGACAACATTCTATTGTTTTAGTATCCATTTGACTTCGAACGTCAGTCTAAGTAGTTGTCATTAAAGAAAATACTCGCTCTATTGACGCGTTTGACCCCGGTAAACAAAATGCAAACTCTACAACCATTGCCAGATTTGATACATTTACATCTTTTTCTTTAAATATATTAAATATTTGTGCCCATTTTTGTTCTACTAAAACAACATTTTTTGTCCAGTCATCAAATTTGTCTTGAAAAATGTTTATAAAAGCCATAAACTCATACATTCCGACGTTCGTTATCGAAATAATATACGATTAGGATTTGTTCAAAATAAAATCGATAACCGAGTAAGTAAAAGAATACCAATTTAAAAACGGTTTTAATTTCCGGGACATAACTATGCAAAAGTCCAAAACCGGTACAAATCGGTGTCCCGAGAACTTTGTCCGGGACACCGGGACATGGGTTCTTAAACCGGTAACGTCCCGGGAAATCCGGGACGAATGGCCACCCTAATATATGGGTAATAGGTGGTCGTTGCTGGTTAGTGGTTTAGGGACACCGACCGACGAACTTATGTTGTTTCCTGTAAGATATATGTACGATGTACCGGAAGACGGCAGAGATCGGCGGTACACCGTCGAAAACCGAACAGGTAGCAACGATATAATATTATCATAGGCGATTGGCGCATATGGGTGTGGGTAGATAAGTGCTTATTTATCACCCACTCGATCTATGGGCGATCGCCATAATATTCTATGAAATAATGAGACCCGACTGCTACTACTACTACTCGAGAGAGAGAGAGAGAGAGAAACGTCTGGGAAACGGAAATCGCATGTCGCGTACGTAATATTTTATGATCACAAACGCTGCGAGGTGGTCGCAGACGTAGCCGTTACACACGCGTATAAAATATGTATAATAATATTATGATATTATATTGTATCCACACGCAAGTGCGGTGGACATCGGCCACTCCGGCGGCGGCCGCACGATAATAATGGTGCCGCGGACAAGAGCGTTACAACAACGATATTATTTCCGCGGCGGCGTTCCGCCCGTCCAGTGTCGGCGGGTGTCGCAGTGTTACCACACGCGTATAAACGCGCGCCGGCCACGATCCGCCGGGACGCGTCGACGCCGCCTCGCTTCCCACACGCCCGAATGAACGGAACGGCCGACGCGACGATCGCAGCTCTCTCCGCCGCCGACTATCGCGCACGCACGCACGCACGCGACACACAACGAAACACTCGCGCGCACGCGCGGGCGTATCTCCGGTCGAACGAACGGGCGGCGGCGGCGGATTCCATTTGTTTTTGCGGTTCGTGTTTTGGAGTCATTAACTCGGTCGTCGGTGCGTGCGAGTGCGCGAGAGTGTCCGTGTCCGTGTGCGTGTGTTGGTGTACTTTACCGTTGCGGAGTCTGTCTGTTAGCGCGAGTGTGTGCGTGTAAGTGCGTGCGGGTGAGTGTTTGAGAGCGTACGTATTGTGCGTGCGCGTGTGAGTGTTTGTGTGTGCATGTGTGTGTGTGTGTTGCGCGTACGACCAGCCGACGCCGCCTCCGACAGTCCGACGTCAGTGTGCCGCCGCCGCAGTAGTAAATCGTTGTCCTTCCCCCCGCGGAACCGCACACTTGTCTTTCGCGATACGTTTTTATTCCGGTCGTTTTGTCCGCGCCGCACCGGCCCGAACGCGAAGAACAATATTATGTCCTCCTGACCGAACCGCTCCGCAGTTGAACCGACGACACATCCAACGGCATTATTCACCAGCGCCGCGCTACACTTTTCGCGGACAAGCGGCGTGAAGCACACAGTCGCCGTCGTCGTCGATCGATCCGGATCTCACCTACCCCTCCCCCCCCCGCAACCGGGGAAGCGCTGTTCCTGCACGTCATAAGCGGTAAGCGCACTGTTCCAACAACGGACGTGATAATACGAGATATAATAATAATAATAATAATAATTAACGTTTTGAGCGGCGAACCGGACGAACGGAACCCGCCCGGAAACGCTGAAACGCGTCGTCGGGCGAGGTGCGGGACGGTGGGGCGCGCGCGAATTTCCGTGCCGCCGTCAGCCTCCACTGTGCGGTTTTTTAATTTAATAATTTAAATTTTCGTTTTCGCATCCTCTTCTGCTTCGGTCATTACCACCGGTCACCGCCGCCTACTTTTTTCACGCCGGCGTTTGTGTGTGTGAAAAAATTCCGTCGCACGGCGTGTCTGCGCGTGCGCGTGAAGATTTTTCGGTTTTTTTAGCCCGTCGGTCTTGCAATAATTTTTTGGCCCGGTCCGGCGTCAGCGCGTTGAGTCCGCGTCCCCCGCACGTCGTTACTTCCGATTTACGAGCACGTTTCTTTCTCGTCCTTTTACGGCGGTATTGTAATAATTTAACAACGGCCGTGGCTTGGGTGTGTCCGCCACAACTACTATATTTACTAAAATCGTATTATATCGTTTTTTAAATTAAATTAATAATATTTTGATAGACAAATATCGATACTTGCGATTATTGTGATATTTTCGTATCGCCGTTAAGTACTTCGGACGACGAGGGTATGTGCTATTGTATACTTACTACCATTATTATCATTGTGACCCATGTTTGTGTACAATCCGTCGTTTGCCTATTGGTTATCTGCAGACTATAATTGGCTATTTTACAATATTATTGTTTTGTCAGTTTCCTGTACCTAGGTACTTAGGTATATTAATTATGAAATTAAAACTCGGATTCTGTTTTTAACCGATCCCTGTCATTTTGGCCAACACATGTCCAGGATCATTGATCGATCACCCTGCTGACGCTGAAAAAATATTTGTCATCTAGGTTCAGGCGTCGCTCTGTGATCAGTCATCACATGCTGTAACCACTTGTCTGCTTGTTGTCTGTGCATACGAGATATTTTGTTAAATGTCGAATAAATTATACATCTGCCTCATTGTTCTTTTACCTACCTATCATTTAATTGCAATGTTTTCTTTTCATTTTACATAATTTACTTAGGTAATTATCCTAATTGTTTTACTATTCAATTACATAAGTGTAAAATAATGGTTAATGGCTGTTAATTTTCACGCATTAGATACCTACCTACATAGATACATATTAAATGTATTATGAATTGCCAATAGCTTAAATAACAATAATAAATAATAATTATCTAATGATGAATTACCAGTACACTTTTGTACATTATTTAAAAACCATTAAAATACATAGGTACAAGTTTGAGCTGATAGGTAGACGCTATAATTTTTTTTTATTAATGATAAAATATTCTCAATTGTGTCGTGTGAGAATAAAGAATAAAGATATGTGCATTATACATCTATTTGTTGTTTAACAATAAATTTAATTGTTTTAAGTATTCGTATCATAACATTTAGCTTATGTATGTAAACATCTTCCTAAACATCTAATTATAATATGGTTATTATAACATGCACATCATTTTTATCTAAATATGTATGGTAGACAGCTAAATAATTAATTACAATAATTATCTAGGTAGCAGTGTAGTGGCTGATATATAGGTAGCTTAACATAATATATTTTGATTACGACATAATGATTAGCTCTATATTTTTTTTAAAAACTGATATAATGTTAACATTGATTTATATTAATTGCATTAGGTAATCAATAGCTCCCATGTAAAACAAAACTATACCTAATATAGATAAGTATTAAGAATGAACTAAAGATTATGAATAAGTTTTTAACATTACCCATTATTCATATTATTTTTAGATTATATCATGAGGTCAAAGCCTATTTAACTATTGATAGTAAAAATAAATTATAATTTAATGTTACTTACGTAATATTTTTGTTGACTAACTGTCAGTTATTAGTTCAAAAAATGGTCTGTTGAGTTGTCTGTAGAATTAAATTAGGTATTTGGTTTACTCCTACCTATGTTTATTTTATTTCAAATTATTAGGTATTCTGTGTATGATTAAAATTCTTACATAAATTGCATAAATTAATCAGTTAATGGTACCTATGTAATTATCTATGTATAAAATCTAGGTAGGTAGGTACCTACTTTAAAAATTAATTTAAAATATTTTCAACAATATTTTATCAAGTGTTCTCTCATAATTTTAAATATATTGTTTAATTATTACGAGTATTATTATGTAGGTACCTAGATATTTTATTATTAATGTACCTATGTACTTACTAGTTTTATGTATAACCTTAACATTAATTTCAAAAAATAGGTAAATAATGCTATGCTTTTCATTGGTCAGTTGTGTTTTTGTTGCCATGGTTACCAATAAATGAAAAAAACAGTATTTTTAGCTGAGCCGGGTTTATAGCTGCTATGTGCTCTTAGGGCTTTTATCGTATTCTGACTGGCCGTGGTGATTATGGTATTATTTAATATCCATGATATACCAGGACATTTCCAGAGTTGGGCCAAACTCAACTTTTGGACACTTTACAATAGACGACATACCTATCTATGAACTCGGCTTTATACACTTATAGAAGTACCTGCCATGGAACTATTGCTATTTATATTTATTTATATTTATTTATTAATTTAATTATAAACTTGACTTCAAAAATCATTTGTTACAATACAATATTAATAACTGTTTCCAGAACTATACTCTATTCAGAATAAAATTATACCAGTTTGAGCATCAAAATCTGATAAATTCTAAAAAGTGTATTATTGAAATATTATAATATAAGCTCAAAATAAATAAAATGTTATAGACACAAAGTACTATTACATTATGTACTATCCGAGGTACTATCTTTATGCATTAACGATATTTTTTTGTATACCTTACTACCTACTTGTATTAAAATAATATTTTTAAATTTATTTAGCATTTTGGAAATGCCAATTTTAACATATTTGTTATTATTTTAAATTGTATACTCACGAATTAGGCACTTATTTCATTTGAGTACTTTAGTAACAAGTTGTTTCCTATTTAGAACTCTAACCTACTTTTATTTAGGAGGTAGACAATAATAATGAAAATTGTATGATTATACACTATTAAGGTCAAGCTATAATAATGATACATTAGCATTTCCTAAATATTTGTTATTCCACTGAACATTATCATTCATTAATGTATTATAAAAACAAACACAATAGGTCACTTTCTATTTGATGATTTATCTACTATTTACTTTAGTTATCAGTACAAAGACATAATTTTACTTATAAATAATTTGGTAGGTATCTACCTATAATATATCATTATAACCTCATTCATATATTGAATATCAATTATCATGGACATTAAAATACTTGGTAGTGAAGTAGGCATATTCTAATAAGCCATTTTTGATAAGTTTTCAGATATTGGTATAAATTGTATATATTGAAATTTCTAAGAACTATAATACAGAAATAAATATGTATGAAAATACAGTGGTAACCCTTCACTTAAATTGTAAGGGCAAGACATGCTATTTTATGTGTAAATTAAAACCATGTAATTACATCATGAAAAAAAAAAAATGTTATATTAAGCATTACTAATATACTTCTCAATCCTCAGCTTACAGAAGTAATTTTGTATAACTATTTAATAAAATGTGTAGGTATATTATATAAATTAATATTCTTCTTATTTGGTTTTCAAAGGCCGTTGAGGCCCATTACCGCAACACAAACCTGTTTCCACCAGTTTCTATCCTGTGATAATATTTCTTCAGCTGTATTCCAATCTCTGCTAAATTATTTTTCACTTTGTCTATCCATTTTTGTTGTTTTGGTCTACCTAGTGGTATTTTTCCATTGGGTTTTCATTTTAAAACCGATATCATTAGATTATTTGACCTCCATATGTGACCAGCCAATGCAATTCTTCTATATTGTAGTACTGCTACCATGCCAGGTTCTTTATATAACTGTTTTAGTTCTATATTGCTTCTTATTTCATATTGTTGTATGATACCTATTATTTATTTTTGGTCCGTATATTCTTCTTAATATTCTTCTTTCAAGGATTACTATTTTGTCTTTATCTCCTTTGGTTGTATGCCAATGTTTCACACCTATACAAACAAATTGGTCTGATAACTACCTTGTATAGTGTAATTTTTGATTTAAGTGATACTTGTTTTGATTTGAAAATATTTGTTAATCCATTATATAATTTGTTCCCTGCAATTGTTTTTATTTTAATTTCTTCATGATTTTTATTTTTGCTATTTATTGTAACTCCAAAGTATTTAAAACTGTATTCTTTCAAATTTATAATTCTCAAATTCTAAACGTTTTCCATGATTTTATCGTTTAGATATTAAAATATATTTGGTTTTTAATTCATTTTTTGTACCCTTTTTTACTTCTTGACTATCTGATCCCAATATGATAATATCATCTGTGTATGTTAGTATTCATATGTAAGTTGGAATTTTGTCTAACTTATACCTACTATAAATACCTATGTACTTATTTTGATGACAAATAATGTAGTAAATAAATGTCAATTTATTAATATAAAAGCTAAATTTACATTTAATACATTCAATTACAAAGCATATATTTAATTTTAACTTAAATCTACTAAAATAATATTATAATTTGTATAAAAAAGTCAGTTTATTTAGCAATATTTATACATTTAAAATAAAGTTAAATATGTAAAACTTCTCTGAAACTGTATATGTATTCAAATTAATATAATATATGAAGACAATAATAAATATCTAAATGCTAGGTTTACAATTAAAATATTGTTAAGTAATAATCTCGGTAATAATAATTTTTTACAACAAACTTAGAGCAGAAAAATAATTAAGGATGAACTTGAATTATGTATTCATATAATTATACGCATTACCTATATAATTTTTGTTTTAATAGGTTAAGTAATTTTTAATACTAAAAATATGGCTGACATAGAAGCTGAACCACCACAGAGCAATGGATATGCAAATACCAATGATGATGATGATGAACGTGGCAAAATGAGACCAGCAGATATTGATGCTGTAAGTAAAATAAAAATGTTGTTAGTTAAATTCAGATAATGTTAAATATTTAATTTATGGTTGCTTATTGTAATATTATAGGATGTTAGAGAGATGGAACGACGAAAAAGAGTAGAAATGATTATGAATTCACGTTTGTTTCGCGAAGAACTGGAAAGAATAATTGAAGTGCAAATGAAAGACGGTGGTTCTGTTCCTGCTGGGCTTTTACAACAAATTTCAGAAATGATGGGTGGGCGTCCATCAGGAGGTTCTAAATGTGAGTATGATGTATATTTTGCTAAAAAAAAAAGAATTTTTTCATGCTGATAATTAATACTATTTATGCTTATATTAAAATTAAATTTTGATTGTAGCTTCAAATTGTGTGGTTCCAATTAATGATATTCGTGGAGTAGAAAGTATGGGATATGCCAAAGGCGAAAAAATTATCAGATGCAAATTAGCAGCAGTATTCAGATTAATGGACTTATATGGCTGGACCCAAGGAATCTATAACCAAGTTTCTGTAATTATAAGTTTTATTACCATGGCTATTTAAAATTAGCAATTTTTTATTCAAGCGTACTTGAAATAAATGTTTTTAATCAAACATTTGAATAATGCCTGTTTAGGTTTTTTTTTTAAAGTATACCCTTTTAGTTATTCATTATCGTATTTCAAACATTGATGGTAATTTATTTTTAGGCTCGATTAAATCAAGAAGAAGAACATTTTTTAGTCAGCCCTTATGGTTTGTTATGTAACGAAGTGACTGCTTCTAGTTTAATTAAAGTGGACATGCAAGGAAATGTTATGGAACCTGGGACTACTAATTATGGTGTAAACATAACAGCATTTCAACTTCATGCTGCTATTTATGCAGCAAGGCCTGATTTGAAAGCTATCATCGATGTACAAGTGTATGTCACTTTTTCTAACTAATGTTAAATTCCACAAACTAATTCCTAATTATTTATTTACAGGGGACCTGTTTTGGCCGTGTCATCATTACGTTGTGGCTTATTGCACATAAGTAAAGAAAGTGCATTGATTGGAGAAGTCTCACATTATGCATACCCAGGATCTACTGTAGATCCAGATGAAAAAGACAAAATTGCAAGAAGCTTAGGGCCTATTAATAAGGTATTAAATTTTTAAAATTTAATCTTTTTTATTTATCTATCCACAAATTTTTATTTACATGGTAATGTCATAATTATTTCTCTGCTATTCCTTCCATTATTACCAAAGAGTTATTTATTTTCTAGGCTTGAGAAGTAACTTTAAATTAACAATGTTAACATAACAAAATTATTTCTGTAAATTCAATATTTGTTGTTTAGGTTATATTTTTCACTAATCATGGTGCAGTTTGTTGTGGTGAATCAATAGAAGAAGCATTTTATAATGCATATAATATTGTTACGGCTTGTGAAACACAGGTACATTTATTAGTAAAAGTTCATAGTTTTATTAAAATTTATTTGTAAATTCTTTATTAAATTTCAGCTTAAAGTATTACCTGTGGGATTAGATAACATTATGCAAATGACTGACGAACAGTGCAAATTTATTTACGATGCTGCTAGGTCTCCACCAGAGGGTACATTACCTTCTCCATTACCTGCAGGAGGAGCTGTTGCAGATAAACGCTGGAGAGTTGGAGGTCTTCAATTTGAAGCACTTATGAGAATGCTAGACAATGCAGTATGTCCTTGAATAAATAATTATAACTTACTAAATTATTATGATTAAGATGGGCTAAGGCAGTGCTTATTAACAATTAATTTAAAACCATTCATCTTGTTCAATAACACTCAATTAAGTTATGTTTTCTATCATTAATTATATATTTATTTTATTTATAAGTGTTTTGCATTTTAATAATAGTTAAACTACAAATATAAGTTCAAAAAATTCAATAGAAATAGAAAATGGCTTATTTTTAAGTTGTAGAATAACATTTTTTATTTTCTCGCCTATATTTTGACTTATTATTATTTTAAAGTTAGACTATAACTGACAATCAAGTTTTTGAAGGTTAATTTGTATTATAAAAATGGAAACTGGTGAAATTATAAGAATGTTAGTGTTCAGTACAAAATAAAAAGCCAGGAGAATAAATTGTTGTAAACTCATTTTTATTCACCAAATACATGTTTGTTCATAGAAAAAAAAAGTTTTATTAATTTAATATTAATTTATTTCATAGGGTTTCCGTACAGGTTATATATACAGACAACCACTTATCAAAGGTGAACCCCCCCGCCCTCGTAATGATGTCGAGGTACCGCCGGCAGTTTCTTCTCTTGGATATTTATTAGAAGAAGAAGAGTTATATAAAAATGGGTAAGTTAAATTTTGTATTTATTTGCTGTATATAATAATATATTTTAAAATCATATATTTTAATTAGGCAATGGAAAAAATATTATGACGGCCGCAAATCAACTGATAGAACCAAATGGTTAAATTCGCCAAATGTGTACCAAAAAGTGGAAGTTCTTGAAACTGGAACAACAGATCCTAAAAAAATCACTAAGGTAGACACCAAAAATTAATTATGTATTCGTTTAACCGCGATTTTAATGAGTAACTTATTATTTAATTTTGATTATTATAATTTATGAAATCAACCCAAAGTAATATTTTAATTATAATTTATACATTTATTTATACTATTTTAATGTCAAATGTTAACACTTCTAACAACAGTAGTGTGGTGTCTTAACATTTTTACATTGTTATTAGACTAAGAGAGTAATTTTAATTAAATTTGATTTTATGATTATATTTTATCACACCTTAATTTTGGGCTTATCAAAACTTAATTACACTTAGTTTAAGTGCTTTTGACAATTTCTGTAATCATTTTCGCTTTGCTACCAATTTATACTATATTGTAATCAAATCATAGAAATATATTTATATAATTTTGATAATGTACATTCAAATCATTTAATTATGCCAATAAATAACTACACATTTATTTTTGTTTCAAGATTTACTAGTTTGGGTCTTTCATATGGTATTTATTAAAGAAAAATATGGTTTATAAATCAAACTATATAATATTGTTAAGTTAGGTTACTTATTGTGTTACACACACTAAAGCATTCTTGTTATTCTGTATTAAATAAATACAATTATGTTTTAGATAATTAGATAATATGACTTATTGATTGGTAACAATATATTAGGAGCTTTTATATCTACTATTGTTTTTTCTTCTTCTCTCTGGTGTGACTTGATAACAAACTCAAAATTACAATAAAAACATTGGATTGTGTTATGTTGCTCAATCATCGGGTCAAATGTTTGTAATAGTCATCATAGAGATAATAAAATAGTTTCTTTTCTTTTCTTTCTGATCTATATTAGTCACTATATCACTGTAAATGTAACTTTGTGTACCGTTCCATATACTTATATATAATATATGAGCATAGAGGCCATTACTGTTTTATTTTTAAGTTAATATTAACTTACAAAATAAATTATTCTTGAATTAAATTGTGTTTTTTATGCATACCTCAGAAAAAGAATGTACACATTTAATATCATGGTTGTGTTTTTGAGTATGTTTTTCAACATAATATGCTGCTTTACACATAAAATTAGTTTCCGTAACAATTAGTGTACAAATAATTCAAATTAATTTGATATTGTTTGAAATATATTAACAATTATATAAAAATAATATAAAGATATTAATATTATTTCTAATATATTTAAAACTAATGTTAATTATGATACTTAAATTTTAAAAAATAGTAATAATTTTTTAGTGGGTATCTGATGCTTCTCCAAATTCAAGTACGCCTTTTAAAATAGAAGGACCTCTACAATTTGTTCCAAAAAATACTAATCCAAAAGAGTTCAAAAAACTACAGCAGCAAGTAAATACAATTATTTTATTTCTAAAAATAAGTAATACTTATACCTTTTTTTTTTTATTCTGAAGATTAAAGAAAATCGAAGAGCTGATAAAATTACATCAGGGCCCCAATCCCAAATTTTAGATGGTGTTTCTTGGGAAGAAGCAAAAAAATTACAAGTATTAGTTTAATATAATATACATTAGGTAAAACAAAAAATGTGTAGGTACTTGCAACTAACAGTGTTTTTAACTTAGGATGCTAACTTAAACACAAACAGCGACCAAGTTATTTTGGTGGGTGCTGCATCAAAAGGAATAATACAACGTAATTTCCAACATAATGCAACTGTTTATAAGACACCGTATGCAAAGAACCCATTTGATGCTGTCACTGATGAAGAAATAGAATATTACAAAAATGCTGTTGAAAGGAGTACACTTGGTTAATATTTAAATTAAATCCCTTTTTAGTGTATAAATCGTCTAACGATTATTTATTGATGGTTTTTTTTTTTTAACTTATAGACAAGGATCAAATAATGGATATTAAAGAACAATTGGATAGTGTTCACTTTTCACCTGCCAGGCAAACTGAAGCATTTATAATTAGTGAAACTGAAGATGATAGTAGAGCAGGTAATACAAGGATATAAAATAAATTAAATTAAAAATATTAAAGAATTAAAGAATTAATTCATTGTGTTGATAATAATTTTTCAGAAGCTAGAGTGTTGCAAGTAGAAAGAAAATCAGTGCTGAAACCCGACCAAGCTGAATTTGTTCTGAGTGAAGGTATTGTTAATTAATTATATAACATTATAAGATAATTACAAGGCTGGGCAAGTTCAAGATTTTTTTTAACTCAGTTAAGTTAATATTCATCAATAACAAAAAGTGATAAGTTAATGTAATCATAGGTTAACTCAGTTAAGTTAAAAATTAATTCACACTTTTTTGTTAGGTAAAAATTAAGTAAAAAAAAAGTTAATTTGCTTATACAACGCTAGCGTACTTAATTTTTTTCCAACCCAAAACTACATTATAGACTATAGTGTTTATACTGTATACGATAATTCCATATAAGTAAGATTCAAGTGATATAAATTTTTAACTTGAAACAATTCACAGTAAATATTTTTAGACATGAAAACCAAATAGTGAAATTTAATAAAATTAAAAACAAAAAAATTAACTTAACTTACTTCTTAAAATGAAAAATTATTTCGTTAATATCACGTTAATTAAAAAAGAAATTTAGTAAGTTAACAGTTAAGTTAATGAAAAGCTAAAAGTAACTAGTTAAGTTAAAAAGTTTAGATAAAATAAACTTTAACTTTTTAACTCGTTAATGCCCAGCCTTGGATAATTATAATTAAAAATACAATTTACATTAGCTCAATTCAGTTTCTTGATAGAAAATCCACTAAAAAATAGTAAAATAAAAATGGTATTAAAAATGACTGAAGTATTTAGTTATGGCCAGGCTCATGGAAACTGAACGCTGCTGGCTAAATGGCAGAATAAAATTATTTTCAGAATCCGCGCCGTGCTATCCGCCTCATGAGTCATACCTATAATATATTTTTACAAATACTTTAGAAGAGACTTATGTTTGCAGCTGTTGGGTAGAGTATACGGTATTTGAATACAATAGTCAGTAGTCTATATTTCAATTTTTTTTAAATAAGCTCCCATGTGTGATAATCACTATAGTTGGCGACATGAAAACTGGCGGACGATTTTAGCGGCTCACTGGTTTGTTTTTGTTCTGTCTATTTTAATAGCTCTAACAAAAACACCACTGGGGGCGTTAAAATCGTCCGCCAGTTTTCATGTTGCTGACTATAATGACCATTTTCCACGGAGTTTGCTGGAGTCAACGCTCACTTTTCATGAGCCTGAATATAACATATTTTTTTTTAAGTGTTACATCATTAGATTTAAATATTATGTTCCTTAAATGGTATGATATTGCTCAATTATGGAGTAAATGTAGGTTTGTTTCTTTCACTATCTATTTATAAAATTTGTAGTTTAATGTCTCTTCAACAACGTTTATTGGAACTAATTATGAAGACGTCACACCTGCATATGTTGTCTCTGTCTTACACACGTATGGCATAGCAAAAACGTTTTGGCGCGGGAAAGAACCAAGAAGGCTACAGTCATAACTAAGAAACAAAATTTTCACCACATATAAAGGAGAACTTCAGTTGTGCAATATTGTTTTTATTTTTTTGATATCGCTTATATAAAAAAAGTTCTTATTGATTTAAAATCCATTATTATTTGTGTTTTTCAAACTTTAATAACTTTTGTTGAAGTTCAGATACCGAAAAAATAAAAACGATATTGCACAGCCAAAGTTCTCCTTCTTAAGTGGTAAAAATGTTTCTTAGTTACGACTGTAGCGTTCTCGGTTCTTTTTCGCACAAAACCGTTTTTGCTATGTTGTACATTTGTAAGACTGAGAGACACATGCGGGTGTAACGTCCTCTTAAAGTATTTCAATGTCTTTGATTTTATAACTTTTATAATAAATAACTATTAAGTTAATTTGTTAATTGAGTTTCTTAGTGCCCAGTAAGTAGGCCATTTTAATTTAGATGTATTTTTGTGGACATAAAAGACTATGATGTTGAGTAATATTTCAAAACGTATGTACGTATATGTCATAAATTTTAATTTCAATTTATGTATTCAATAACTAGTACAAGATGAGTATGATATTAGCGATTATTCAGAAACTACTATTAAACCTATGTGGATTACATTACCATCTACTGCTAATAAGATAAACATTCAAGAAATTTGTGAAAAAAGTGAACATGTAACAAGTAAATGCAAATTAAGTTCCTCCAATGTCAAATTCTTGTGAATATTGATGATAATGTATTTAATTTTTGCTCAATTGTACCTTTTAAATAACAGCACATATAAAACCTGTTTTGATTTTGCCATAACCTCTTATCATTATTAATGTTATTAAATTCTGCAAAATTGTAAAAATAAATAATCAGTAGGAATTTAATTTTATCAATAGATTTACTTATTATTTAATTATATATAACACATTCAGTTTTAAACCTTTGCTATAATTTTTTTTTCCTTTTTAACTTAATTATTTATATGTAATTGTTATAAATCAATTTGTAGCAATTGAGTTTTTTTTTTTTTAAATAATTTAACATATTTTGTAGACGGAACAATTTTGATATTAAACTTACTTTATTATTTTATTATATTGTGTTTTTGTTTTATATTTCATATAAACAATAAAGAATAAAATACAAATCATATATTCGCCTTACAGTGTAGTCCAATAGTTAATGTATTTCATGTTAAACCTTTGATATATTGATATTTATTAGTATTAGTTGTTGGAATTTTGAATCGGGGTTTAAGATACTCGTCCAGATTTTTCTGCAGTATGGTTGTTTGTACAATGTTTTTAATTCAATTATTTTGCAGAACTTGGGTTCAGGAAGATCTTCCTTTGATATTTAAAAACTATTCTTAATTTTTGCAAGAATCTTATATCATGTTATTTTTAGATTACTTTGTTTTTCCTCAAAATCTATAGGCCAAATTCTAGGGAATCTAGTGTTAAACATTGGTTTTTTCAATGTTGAATGTATAAAATAAGATACTTACTAAACAACAACAAATCAAAGTTTCCTTAAATGGGGATAAAAACTAATTTGCATGCTTTTGTTGCAGGCAAAAATCATATTGCAAGTCTTTTTACCAAACACCTTCATGTTTTGTACTTCCTCTGATAGTTACCATTAATAATCAAATAAATACATTTCATGTGAATTACTAAAAATTAGTTAAAAGTTGTTTTTTTAAATTTTTTCTATTAAAATATGAATATATAATGTATATTTTACTTTATATATAATTTATAGGGGAAAATACATACAATGGTGACCAATCAGATGCTCATCAAAGCACATTTTCAAGTAGTAAAGAGGTAATATAAATATTTTCATTTTATTTTTGTGGTTTAAATCAATAAAAACAATTTTGTTTGAATATATAACAGGGATCACCCACTAAAGAAATGTCCACCGAGGATTCTTCACACAAGGACAAGAAAAAGAAGAAAAAAGGAATTAGAACCCCATCGTTCCTTAAAAAGAAGAAAGAAAAAAAGAAGAGTATTCCAGCTTAATAACTATGTAGGCATGTTGTGTGTAGCTATATATAATTTAGTATTAAGATACTCTCAATATAAGTGGTTAAATTAATTCAGTATTTAAACATTTTGAACCTATTTTATTTATTTATTTTAAAACTACATTTTCTATTTTAGAATATGCAGACAAACGCTTTGGCGAACACAGCTTTGGTCAACCAGCACTACAAATAGTCTGTAGCTCATTTAGTCATTCAATCATCTTTTAATCATTTTGGACTCAACGGACTAAATCATTACAATTTTGACACCCGTGTCTTTTCATTTTCGTTAAGTTAATAGATATTTATTTAATCAAGTGCATTAGACTTATGCAATTAGTAGCTAGTAAATAAGAGTAATCCTATTTATTTTTAATATCATACGTAGATTTGGCCCTATTCAACAAATTAATCTATTATGATAATTATATTTTTTTTTTTGCTTGTGAAATTATTGTTACCAAATTTGAAACTTTTTTTACATTTATTTCTATATTTATAAAAATTATATAGATAAGCTTGAGAGTAATTTGAAAATACTCAGGAAATACAATTTACCAATACACAATTACATGTATTCAATTTTAATTTCAAACAACTTATCTATACAGTATGTCCTGGTGACATATATTTTATTTTAACATATTAAATTATTTGTTTTTTTCTTGTAAGTTTAATAGTTCTTCAGTATTAATTTATGTCCAATTTATGAATGACTGTGGGAACAGATTACTGAGAGTTATTAGCTAATGTGTTACATAAAATTGTAATTCAATTTTGATCAGTTAATTTTAAATCTAATTATTAAACTACGGGTCTAACTAAGATCAATAGATGTCAAATTTGACAAAATAAAAATCATTTCTTTTCATAAGTGAGTATGTATTTGAATGCTATATAATATTATTATACTATATACATTTTTCCTAAAAGCATATTATCGTAATTATTGCATCATGTACTTTTTGTACATTTCCAACCACAACATTGAAAATATTTGTCATTCTCTTCAGCTTATAAAATTCTAAAATGTATGGTTTTTTTTTTTACTAGAATGGTTTTTGAAAAAATTAACTGTGCATTTAAATTTATTTTTGTAACATGGCTGCTAATACGGTATTTGAAACTCGTATATATAAATAATTATTTGTTTGTGATAAAATATATATATATATTAAAACTACTTTAACCGTTTATGTGATTATGAAACTTACATTGTGCATAAGATAAACTAAGAAAAATGTTGGTGCGAGTAGATTAGACAATATTATGCACTTAAATTTAGGTTTATCTTATCAAATTGTCTGTTGCCATTCATCCTTGTCTGTTTGTATCCAAATCATACTCTAAAAGGGGAATACTAAATATATATATTTATATGAACATTCAGACCATCTATTTATTTTATTGTAATGTACATCACTTAGATTGTAATTTTATGACCATTGGCATTAATTGCCATTTTTTATGTTTGTAGACATTTATTTGCTATTATTTTTAAATAACAGCCAAATTGTAAAAACTGCCCTAATTAACAAATTATAATCGTGAGGAATTAATTATACTTTTTTTATACCTATTTATTTGTTACAAAGATTTATAATTACTATTTTTATTTACAAAATATATAAATATATATTCTCGGTAGTGTTATGTAAAATCATATTAATTATAGATATATCAAAATGTTATTTATAACGTTTATTTCATTGTCTGGTTCAATAATGAGGTCTACAAATAATTACAATCGGAATATACATTTATATATTTATATACACTCGTATAAACGCCACATAACATTTTTATTGTTTTCGTTACTATTTTGCACAAAAATTAAAACCATAAACATTTGTCTGTAATAATTGTTTTGCGAGGCTTAGAGAATTTTGTAATTATAATATATTTATTTAATATATAAAGAGTGTATTACGATTGTGTTAAATTGTACTGCAAATCTATTGATAAATGAACTAGGTAGCTTAAACTTTCTATGTTGTGAACATTTATAGGTGTATACAATTATTTTTTATGTCTATGCCTGCCACAAACGCCTGGTGTGTATCTATCGCAATAACACAATTAGCCAAGTTTGTTTTGTATTTTTATTTTTATTTTCTTTGCATATTGATTTCACAGTAATTATTAAATCTCCATACTTTAATTGACTTAATTTTTAATTATTGCTTTATTGTCAATATTCATAACATTTGTAACACAAATTCATCATATTAATTTTAAGCTTGAAAAAATATTGTTTAATTTAAAAATTTTATATTATTATACATATTTATTTTGTTTTTGTGTTCCTTTTTTTGGTTTTTATTTTGATTTCAAATTTTTAAAATATTTTCAAAACCTAAGCTGTATCATCAATATATTGCTTTGTATCAGTAATTATTTTTGTATTTTTCATACTGTGTATCCTTTCTTCCTACACCAATATATAAAAAGGTTTTAATTTACAATACATCATTTGATAAATGTTGTGTATAAGTTATATATGTTATCATAGTTCAATATAGTAGATTGACGATATCTCGAATCTGTAGATGGATAAAAATTTAGCTTGTATTTTTTTGTTAAATACCAATATACAGTTTGTAATTTTTGTTAAAAAATTATAACTGAATACATATAAACACTTACTCAGAAAATATGCTGTGTTACTTAAAACGGTTAAAAATTCAAAAAATTATTCAATAGATACAATATAAAAATTTCGAATTGATATATTTGTTATAAAGCGTTATAATTGAAACCAAGTACCAGTTACAAAAATTAATCAATTAATATAACGATGGTCTAGTGCACAGGTGTGGGTATGTGAAATTTTTCGAGAAAATAAGTTAAGAGGACGTCGCACCTGCGTTGTCTCCGTCTTACACGTGTACGACATAACAAATGTTACACTCAGCATATCACTTTTGGCCCATTAATTTTAAAATTAGAGTGAATTGACCTCTTATAAAAATTAAAGGGAAGAATATTATTTTGGGCATCTCATCGGCTTTTGTTATATTTTAATTTTAAATTGAGTTATGTGTATTAAAATATGTATTAACAATAAACAATTTTAAAATAATCATAATGAATTATGAAATCACTTTAAAATTGAAATATAACCAAAATCCAAACCTTTTGTAAGCAGTATCAGGTTTTAGTGTTTTTAAAGTTACCAGTTACAAAATTGATCTCTGAAATTTTGATAAACGGTTTGGAAGTGGTTTTAATTCTTCAAGGTTAACAGTAACCACATCAGAAACGGTTTTTTTCATTTATGTTTTTTCGGAAAATTTTAGTTTTAACCTTCATTTACATAAGACGAATATCCACTTTATAAAACTGTTTAGGTCGAGCAAAATTAAATAATAAATACCTAAAAAAATATTATTTTAGGCTATGGATAAATATAAATTATAATAAAATTACCCATAGATAAGTTATAGTTGAGCCATAACCGTGGAATGTGGATTGAAAATAGTTCATGGAAAAGTGTTAACCAACATCAATTACAATATAATAAAATAAATAATAATCACTAATTATTAATAAGTTATGTTGTCAAAATATGGTAAAATAGTACAAATTAAAATTGCAAAATGAATACAAATATCTTGTTTTGTGAAACATTTAATTAACAAATGTCAAATAGATCCAAGCAACTAGTATACCCTATCGTACTTAGTATCTTGTAAATAAAATTATTAATCAAAAAAATAGAAAACGATTTCCAAAAAGCAAAAAAATTTAAAATTATTATAAATTATAAAATAACATTTTTTTTTTTTCACATTTCCGGTATCGAAAAAGAGAAGGTTACCGCTACACTTTACCCCCTAATTAAATTTGGCAGTGACCGGTAATTATTGTTAATCACTTCTCAAAATTAAAACTTGCAAACCGGGAAGCGGTTACCAAGCCCAAAATTAGTCATGGTAACCGGGTTCCGTAAAAACCGGTTCCCGGTTTCAAGCCTTATGGTTTGTACTATTATATACGTAAAGAATATATTGTAAATAAAAGTTATATACCTGAATAGTGAGATTATAATATAATGCAAATATTAAAAAAAAGCTGGTACGTTCAGAGGGGTGGAGTAGGGTCGACGGTGGTGGAAGTTTGTCCATCGTCCCTTCGGTTCTCGGACAGGATAGCGTATTATTACAGTATTCGATTTGAATGCAATGATTGCATTCGATAAAAATCAATTCTGAGAGTTAGAAAGAAAATGTATGAATCATAAATATATAAATAATAATATGTATAAATAAGGAACTATTAATTGTATACTATAATACTAGACTGGAGAGCTAGTATATAATATTTTACATATTGACAAAAAATAATAATACAAATCAACAAACATGTCTAATGAACCAATAGCAACCAATATAATATAATACCCAGAATACACATTATTTTAATCTGCAACATTTTTTATTATTTAGTTTATTTTTTCTGGACAGTCGGACAGATAGCGCCACCGTTGTATTTTTGACATCCAGATTTCATAATTTTCCGGTAGATTTTCCTAAAATTTTCTTTTATAAGAACCTTGTCCCGACAATTACGAACGCAACAAAAAAAGAAGCAGCCAAATTGGCCCAGCCGTTCCCAATTGATGAATTAATATACATTTTTGACTTGCATATCAAGCACGGTCTGGCTGTCCAAAATCACTTAATTTACGTGACAACGTATAAATGTTGTAAGTAGAACCTCGAAATCAATAATTCTCAAAACCGTATGGTCACATTATTGTTTTGTGATTATTTTTGTGTTCAAGGAGAATGACGCGCAGAACGGAACAATCGATGCGGCCACCCCGGCCAACGATCCAGACGCCGCGGCCACCGTTTACCGATGTCCCGACCGCTGCCGACCGCCGCTTTTACGCGGGCCGGCCCTGTACCGTACTCAGCCGCCGCCTCCCCGTGTCTTGCGAACAACTGTGCGTCGCCGTTGCCCGAGTACGTTGGCCTCGCTTGGTCGCCGACGCCCTGTACCGTCGTTGCACCGTTGTGCGCATGTACGCCGCCGCCGCCGCCGTCTGCACCCTTCACGGTTGCCTGAACCGAACCTTGGCTTCAGTCGCCACCGCCGCCGTGTCATCGAAACCTGATACGAACCACCGGCAACGACGGCGTTTCCACGCTTAGCGCTGCCGTTTGCGGCCAATTGCCGCAGTTTGCTCGCGATACTTTACCATTTGTCTAAACATTATCTTGTACCACGAGAACTATAAATTATTTTGTTAACCAATAATACGTCTGTTAGATTTACTTAAAAACTGAACAAATACATTATATCTCTAAAAGTTGTAATAAATATAAATAAACATAAAATATACAATTAAACGACTAATAAATATTTAATAGACAAATAATAAATATTTATTTATTTATTGAGTTAACGTCTGAAAAGCTAAAGTACAAATATATAATAAATAAATTACGCACATTTACAAAGATACGGTGACAAAATATGTGAGAAATAATAATAAAATTGCTAATCTATATAACATCAATATATAGATTCAGGCGCGTACTGGGTCCATTTTCCGTACCGGGAAACTGGATATAATTAATGCCCACTTATTAGATACTATATACTTACTAATACATAGGCGTATTTAAAAGGGGGCTAAGCCCCCCCCCCCAAAAAAAAAATCAACCACTCTACGCCTATGTACTAATAGCAAAGGGGCCCATGCATACCTATAACAATAACCAGGTTATCTACCCATTTCTTACACTAAGAAAAAACTATACAATTAACACGAACCTAAATAATAAACCAAATCTACATTTTAATATTTAAGTTCTATAAAAATAAATAAATACACAACAATATTAAGATAATTATTTTTGTTTAAGTGATCTTGATTGCGTAGTATCAGTTGGTGATAATATATTAATATAATATTTTGATCTGATTGAACGAAATAATTAAAATAAAGGAAAATTTAGTTATTTCTTAGTATTCATATGGATTAGTTCAATTTAAGATAATAATATTATACCTAGTGCTCCTTGATTTTAAATGAAAATTAAATTCGATATGGGTTTATTTATAAGTAAATAATATCAGCCGCACGCACTCAAATGTGGCTTGATAAATATTTAACGCAACGGCATAAACGCCAAATATTGTTCATACTATATAGCCGACGACGAACATTTTATTGTATTATTATTTATTATGATCAATGCTGAATAAATAGATAATAAACTAATAGCAATTATAGTTTTTAATGAATTTTTATAGATTAAACATAAAAAAATAATAATAATAATACTTATGAAACACAACAAGTAGGTAATAGGTACTACGCTCTCACACCGGAGCAATAGGCAACGAGCAACTAGCAATCGTCGATAAGCAATAATATTGCTAATTGATTAATCTCGTAGAAAATAATGAATATTCTCACACCGAAGCAACACGATATTTCCTGTTGCGAACTTGTAGCAACATGCGTTGCCAGCGATACGGCTGTCGTGTTGCCGGTCGATATTTATTGACAGTATTGAGCAATACAAGCTGTGTATGGTATCTTTTTAATTTATTATATTATTTGTATTATATTGTTATTATACATATGTACATTTGTGTTACCTCATTTTCAATTTTAAAATAATTTATTAAATTATTAAATTATTTTTTTTAATAAATAAAAAATGTGTGATGAATCCGCGTTGAACATAAAATTTGTAGAGTACGTTGAACAGTATCCATGCATTTATGATTTTACTCGGGATGATCACAGTATATCACATAATAGTTTTATTTTTTCCACTCATATCGATAGCTCATTGTTCCAATATTAGGTGACTTTTACATTGACTTTTCTGTGTACTAATTTCAAAGTCCAGTCTTAATGTTATTATTTTATTATAATATATAAGACATAAGTATATAACACTAATTAGTAGGGCTCGGCAGGGGCTAAAATACTGTGTCCCCTGAAAATCAAAGTGTGTGCCCTGAATGACAAATGTGTGTCCCAAGTTTTATAACGTGTTTTTGGTATTATAGAAATAACAAACATTAATCATTTAATATTTTAATTTACTAGTTAGGTACCTATTCTGTTAACTTAAGTTAATTACCTACCCACTTGTTTTATTTCTATACTATAGACAAGTTTGCTATAAAAAAAAAAAAGAAGAAATGATAACTGCTTTAGTATAAAATAACTAAACATGCAGGTACATAGAATATTTAAATTATTGTATGTTGTGTCTATTGAAATATAATATTGTTTATATTGTAATACCTACTGAAAAGTTAACTAGTAAGAGCATCGTAATTTATAGAATATTGTCATGATATTTATATAGGTATAGGTACTATAGCATATTATAAATATGTATTGATGTTTATTTTAAGTCTAAAATATATTAAAATACCGTCAAACGGCCGAACTTGGGGCAGTTTTGAAATTCTTATAATGTAGATAATGATTTGGCAATAATAGTAATAAGTGATGAATTATAATTATTACCTATTTCATATTATGTTTGTTGATGTTATTTCATTCTGATATAAATTAAAAATAATAAGTTAGGTATTTCTAAGTTTCAACTTCAAATTTAATTTAAACATATATTGAAAAATAAGGTAATAAAGAAATTATAAATGTATAGCATATTGAAACTAAAAATAACTCAATAGTTAGCAAACATTTTGAATTTCAAATTCTAGTCGGCAATTTTGAAGAATACACCCCCTATGATTTTTTTTTTTTGAGATCGTTCCTGCCTACACATCATTATAATATCATTACATTCATCACTTCGCTCAGAATCTACTAATATATGGTAATTTCAAAACTAGAAGTAATTGTGCCTTAAGAATACTGATTCTGTTAAATAACATTTTTGTTTTAAAAAATTTCCGTCATAATATTTTTAAATCTTATTTTAAAACCTTAAATTTTTTAACTATTTTTATTTTAGTATATATATTTATAGATTATAGCCTATAGGAACCCACTGAGATGAAAAATAAATATATTATTGTATATTTTATTAAAGAATAAGTAAAACAATTTTTTTAAATTAATTTCTTTAATTTTTAGTTTTTTTTTTATTCCATAATTATTTCCCCATAATAACAATTGTATACATATGTTACTTTTTTTTAATGAACTTAATTATGTATAATACTTTAGTGTTTAAATATTTTGAATAATTATTCTAAATCTAATTAAATGTGTATACAATTTACGCAAATTTTACTTTATTTTTTAAAAATATTGTTTAACGATATAATTTACGTAATATTATGTCAAATGCTTAAAACAAAAATTAAAATTATTTTGTAAATTTCTAAGATTCCTCAAAACTCAGAAGAGTGGAAAATTATCGGGAAAGATTTTTCGGAAAAATGGAACTTTCGTCATTGTTGTGGATCCATGGATAACTAAAATATTATTATTCAGTCACCTATAGGTATATACATAGGTAGTGGTTCGGAATACGTTTGGAATAATTTCTTGTGTGATGAGAAAACCAAAGTTACTCGAACCCGAAAATGTAATAATTATTATTACATTAACCTGTATATTGTTACATAATTTTTTAAGAAGAAGTAAAACTTCCTCTTCAAAAATTCACCAAATGGGTTATTTGATATCAAATATGAGGAAGGACAGATTATTCCTAGTTGGTACGCAGTTGGTTAGTTAGGTATACCTAACCTATACTGTGATAACCAAAAAAATGTTATTATTTTTTATTCATTTAATTTGTATATTACCTATCTATCATATATTATTTGCATATAATACATTGTAAAACGTAAGTATACGTAGGTCATATAAAATAGGTAGTACCTACATAAAATTCTAACAAAAAATGCTAATCCATCTCAAACATGTGCATTGTGCATAATATAAACATTGTCAACTATATAAACAAAAAAAAATTCTAACAATTGTTAATACATTAATGTGCAATAAAAAAATATTATACTATAGAATTTTAATTATTAATACCTACTATAACTTTGGCGCCTCTGGACCAAAGTTATCATGCTACTGTTTTTACTGGTCTACATGAACCAGTCGTGGGATCACTGTGTGAAGTCTTGTATGACTTATTACCTAACAATTATTATCCTGTATACATCATATCATACACCTACATAAAATAATGAAACAAAATTAAAATATCCAATTAATACGATAAAAAATTAAGTAATTTATAATTATAACTATCCCGGTTAAATTTAAGCCCTTTAATCAAGATAAAAATATTCTACTTAGCTTTTTATAGAATTTAAACGTTATAAAATTTTTAAGATTAACGTTATTGAAATTTCGTCATTAATTTTTATGATAACTGTAAAATATATTCTACCTAACATTTATTTTAATTTTAATCTATCTATTTAAATTAAATATTACAATTTCACATGTTGTGTAGGTATTTATGATTGTACATTCGCTGTACAGGGTTTGTATTTGTTCTACCCATACTTAGACATTTAACATCCATACATTTTAAAATAATACGTACCAACTATTATTATTGATCATAAGCTATTAAGTATTAATAAATAAAAAAACAAAGTCACACAGGACACACAATAGTCAATACAGACTGTCAGACTACACACGTCACATAAGTAGGTACACAACACTGTAATCAACGATGAGCAAGTAAACGGTAAACAGTAAATGTGGACATTATTCACGATTAAATATGGTATAGAAAACAATAATAGTTTATGTTACAATAATAATATATTGATATTATGAATAAGTTAATAATATATATTATGAGTTGATTAAATTGATATTATTATTATTACATTCCTTTACGAATGTATTACAATACGGATTAAGTCGTTACGGCATAAATAGAATATGCCTAAACTATTTATAATTGTACATACACTATTCTGAAAACAACATACGATAATAATTATGTTGACTTGTTTGATTATTTTTATAACTTACTTACGTTCGACAATACCCATGGCAGGCTATTGTCTAATCATTTTTGGAAATAAACGATTTTAAACTGTGTAGACGTGTTGTAGTTAACTCACAAAACATAAACACACAATAAATGGAATATACAGATAAAAATATAACTATTATTATTTATCTCAATGCAAACAAATAAAAGCATTAAGCATTTAACATTTAATGATTTTTTAATAAATTTTCAATAAAATTCAATACGTCGAAAAAAAAAGTTGTTTTTAATAAAATGTAAGACTTGGCATCAGATTCTGCTTGGCGCCTTTCAAAATTCAGCGCTCTAGGCAATTGCCTATACTTTTTTGATTTAAAAAAAATTGTAAATTGTATACCTATACCTTTTTTAGTAAGAAATAGTCGCTGGTTGAAAATAAATAACATTCAAACAATAAATAGTTCAAACAATTATTATAATTATTTAGTATAAATTTAATTTGGTCGGCAGAGTCCTACCCCCACCTCAACGCGGTGCCGACCGGAAACGGAACTCCGGTTCCGGCCCAATGGGGGAGGCACAGAAGGCAAACTGTATAAAACCGAACACCGGCGGGTCAACACCAGCGACCAGAGAGGGCCAACATCGCCCTCCAACCACCGACAATACAGACCGAAGGCTCGACGCACAGAAGACCGGGAAGGTTAGACGGGGATCCAGCGGCTAGTAAACTAAGCGGCTCAGTATCATCATCCGAAACTGCCCAGCAGCGGCAGGCGTGCCCCAGGGCATTAGTAGGACGCCCACAGCACGATTCGTCACCGTCCGGGCGATCGCGATTGATGAGAAAGGCCGCTAGTCCGAACGCCTCAAGAATCCGCAGACCGGTCAACCAATGCACCGAGCAGCACGACGAACAAACGAACGGAGGAAACAGAAAGAAAACTGAACAAACCAAAACACCGGCAGGCAACAGACCAGAGAGGGCAAACATCGCCCCCACCCGACAACAACAGCCGATGACGGACTCTGGAACACGAGCGGAAAGCCGCTGCACACCGGCGCACCCGCATCCCCAATCACCTCATCCGAAATTGTCCCACAGCGGCAGGCGCGCCCCGGGGCATTAGAAGGACGCCCACAGCACGGTTGGTCACCGTCCGGGCGATCGCGATTGAGAGTGAGAGGGGCTGGGCCCAGCGTCAGCAGGCACCGCCAACCGCAAGGCTCTCAGAAGGACGAGACAACAGGAACGGGCAGAAGGAAAACTGGCAAACCACCACCGGAGTGACGCGAACTCCAGAACAACTGAAGGAGAACTCGCGAGGCACGAGACTCGAGGCCGACTGGCTAACAAGCCGGGCCGAGAAGACCAAGAACGTGACTTCATGACTGGCGGGCAGCAAAGCTGGGTCGAGAAGTCAACAAATGCGAACAGCGGGCCTTAAGCCAACAATGTAATTTACTATTAATAAAATGTAATGTAAAATAGTTTCAATGTGCACCCATTAAGGGACTAAACAAAAAGTGTAAAAATTAAATTTAAATGTCACATTATTAAATTCAATAAACGATGGCGGCGTCGCGGAAGTAATGCGAAAGCAATTCCCGCGGCGCCGTCGGTTCAAAAACGAAAAAAAAAAAAAAGTATAAATTTAATTTAAATTGTAGCCTATGTGTTATTCTGATGTTTAAGCTATATTATTGTAAAGTTTCATTAAAGTCCATTCAGTAGTTTTTACGTGATATAGAGTAACAAACATACTTATAAACTTTATAATATTAGTAGGATATATAAATGAATGTTTGTGTGTAGAATAGACCTTTGGGAAGAACAGTGGCGGATAGGCCCACCATTTAGCTATAAACAATATTTATTTTTGTTCCCCGTATTGGCTGTGTTATTGGGAATATTGAGATTTATTTTTATATTAGAGTTATAGAAAACCGTATTTAATATCGGTGATTACAGCTGTACTATATAATGTACCAATGCGGTGGTTATAAGATTTTATAATTTTTTTAAATTTTTTCAAAATGTGTGGTCTTCAACGCTGATTTTGAAACTGTTTGAATTTTTTCGAGGGAACCATTATTTTGGAAGTTATAGTCATCCTAAGTTTGCGACTTTACGTTTATGCGCAACACTACTTTAATGCTGCGCGGAGGAACTCGTGTTTGGTGTTTTTTTGATTTTTTTTGACCGAGCGCAGCGCAGCGAGCTAGTGGCAACGTTAGCCGATTATGTTCTTTTTAACAAATATGTTTAATTCCGAGGCCTACTCAAGGTAGTCTTACGCAGCAAGTCGGAGGATATTTTTGATTTTTTTGTCCGAGCGATATTCAATACTAAGTATTTTTTTTTTATTAATGCACGTTGTATGAAATAAATATAGTTTTTGAAGTTTTTCATCAATAACTTCAAAACGAAGTTTGTCCGGGCTTCTTTTTTACATTCTTAAAAAGCACCTTTATATAAACATTTTGAAAAAAAAAAAATTTTATAAATCGAAAAGTTGCTAAACCAAAATCGTTCCCAAATCTGTACTCATAGAACCTATATTACTTATTATATAGTATTGTATTGTAATGTTAAATCAAAATAAAAATTCGCTCACGTCTTATTTTTTGGGTGTCCTTATTCAGATTACTTCCCGGTAAAAAAATATAAGCCTATCCGCCACCAGGGAAGAAGATAGGCTAATTTAAATTAAATTTTTATTTTTTTTATTTATCAGATTTTAGTACGGTTTGGTTAGGTTAGGATTTTGTATTAATTGATTATATTAGTTAGGTGGAATTAAGTGAAAACGACAAACTTGGCATAACTTTGATACTTTAGAGTTAAATCATAAAGTTACGTACAAACAGCACGGGGTCCGTGATCTACCGCAAGTAGATTGCCTACCTGATAATATACTGCTGCGAATCAGAATTTTTATTCCAGGCAACAGAAAATTTAAGATAAATTTTGAACACCATACACCGAATATTAAATAATGAATTGAACAAAGTTTGAGTCATATAGAGTTGGTATATTTAACGGGCAACGAAGTGCACGGGATCAGCTAGTAATTATATAAAAATGAATGTTTGTCTGTCTGTCTGTGTGTCCTTTATGCATTCCTAAACGGCTAGAACGATGTTGATGAAATTTGGTACAGAGATAAATTAGACCTCTGGGCAGAATATAGGTTAATTTAAAAATGGAGATGACCAACCCCGAGAGGTGCTCAAACATTGATTTTGAGATTTCCGATGGAAATTTTTGTTTATAAATGGTTGCCATGGGTTTTAAAGCTATTATAATAATAATTATTGGTGGCCATTGGTTTAAAATAATAAAATATATTGTTCATATAGAGTAGGCATTTTTAATGGGAATTGCCACTGCGCCCTGCGGTATCGTACTATTATAAATTCAGAGATCAGTTAATATTCACTGAAGCGAACGTTGTGAACAAGTTGATTGATACTACTGTTGTGAAGTTGGGTGATGAATTTGACTTTCACCTAAAAAAATCAAATTTCTGGGATTTATCATTGGCGGTAGTTTAATACTGGGATTTCCCACTCTGGTAGTCATGACTTCGTTGAAACAATTGTTGGGATTTACCAGCTTTTTCTGTAAATTTGTAGAAGGATATGCGATTCTGGCGGAACCGCTTACTTGAATGATAAAGATAAATGTTGATTTCTCTTGGTGTGGAGAACAAGCTCATTATTTCCATGTGCTGAAGAATCAGTTGACTCAACCGTCAGTTCTCACAATGTTTTATACGAATAAGGACGTCACTGAACTGCATACTGATACTAGCTTGGTAGGACTCGGTGCTATGCTATTGCAGTCCAGGAAGACTAGTGACCAAAGATATTGTGCGAGCAAAAAAAACCGTGACAATGAATCAAAATATCATTCCAGCAAGTTGAAATTGATGTGTGTAGTATAGAAAATGAGTAAATTGCGTCAATCTATTTTGGGACTACAATTTGTGGTTTATACAAGCTGCCATACCGTTGTGTATCTGAACTCGTCCAAAGCGACGAACGCGCAAGTAGCCCAGTGGCACGATGTACTACAACTTACAAGATATACCCCAACGATGTACCCTCGAGCAAATGACTGGGAGCCTCCTGAAGAGATACGAGAGGCTCTCCGCAGAAAACTTAAAGAAAAGAAGGATAAGGGCAAGGTCAGGTATGACAAACACAGACATGACAACACTCACTATACAAATGGAAATATAGTTGTTATAAGGAGTGCCTACGGCTACTGGAGAGTCTACAAATTTACAATGGTGGTGTCTCTCCCATTGTAGATTACTTGGTTAGTTAGCTCTGTTGACTGGAGGCCTTTTGCAGCGTGCAAGGACGCTAGCACTTTTGTAATGTGAAGTTACTATTACTGTTATAATAAAGTGAGTTTTAGTAAACGGCCTGTCTTGCGCTACTTTGTCATCCTAAGTTGGATATTATTAAATAAAGAAAAGTTAATATAAGAGGTTTTTTTTCATTATATTACTTTATTAACAATAAAATAAGAAGTACCTACAATAGGAAATTTCTGATTACACCAACATTTTAAAGATGAAAAACTCACATTAACAAAAAAAAAAATGTTATTCTTTGGTATTTTGAACGAGGGCTTGAAACCGAAAATATTTTTTCCGATTTCGATTTTGGTTTTGGAAACCGTTTTTACTTTTTCCGATTTCAATTTCGGTTTTGATTAGCGGTATTGATTTTTTTGTGTTAAATGATCTTTCAATCGTATTTGTTTGTTGGTCATGTAAATGATGAACATTTTTTTAATTGATTCAAAATCATACCAGCAAAGTTAAATAAGCTTCAAGCCTTCTATCAGCTAACGCATTAAGGCAAAGACGGCATAACTTTATATGGAGTGGGTAGTCATGGGTAGTTATGGATCAATTTTTAATTTATTCCCAAGAAAGTTAAGAAACTTTTGTTCTGGGCTAAGTATAAACAGAGCTAAAATATTTTTAAAAGAGATCAGTAACCTCTGTATTGTTGTTGATGGCAACCCCTTTCAGATTAACCATTTTTGGAATAGCCTGGCATTCAGACTTAAGATCAACTATATGAGAAGATAATGAATCAACGCTTGCTTTCAAATTTAAATTTATCAGTTTTCACTATTTTGTGTCGAGAAACAGAGTCTCACCTTGAGTTCTCTGGAATCCTTCTGGAATGTTCAAATTTTCGGATGGATACTGATAACTAAAAGGCCGGTAGTTATCTTAGGTAAGGTTACTGTAATATAATATAAAGATTATGAATAACTTCCGGCGGCTTAGTAATCTGTATTCATGTGTGAATCTGAGCATTCTTATCCTGAATAAAGTATAGTATTGAGGCCTGCGGCCTAGGTGCGAAGCAAACCTGGTTTGTAAGGCACTTAGGCACTAGTAATTAATAATGACAAAATCATTCCAATATTATTAAATAATCACTCTTAGGTAGAAATCAAATATTCTATCTATTTTATGCTATGTTAATTTAATCTGTGATTCAATTTTGTTTTTGGAGATTAAATCAAATAAAACAGTGTTTTACTTTTGATGGTATAATAATTAATAGAACTAAAATGAAATAAAGAAAAATTTGTATCAAATACTTATTTTATATAGTCCTAATGATACAATTATGTAACCATATTAATGTTACATAAAATGTTTACTTACCTTCAGAACTTTCTACAGCATATAATTCTTTTTCTACAATGCTAGTTTCAGATAGCGATGAACTAATGACAGATTTATATACTCTGTTTTAAAAGACGACATACCGCTTTTGAGCATAAAGTTTGATGCGCGGGGGCAGTCTTTCGGCCAATTTCTCCCACTCTTTCAAAATGTGGTGACGTAGCGATTAAATATTTGAGGGACAAGTATGAGAGAAAGAAAAGTTATAAACGTCCATCTGGTAGTGAAAGTACACCGTTTAAAATATGGGAGACTTTTGAAAAACTAAAGTTTCACAAGGATATTGTAGCTGTTGAACTAACGTAAGTAATTTACCAACAGTTAATACTACAATATATATGCGACCAACCGATATTCTCTATAAATTTGTTTTTTATTGTATAAACATATTTTATTTTATTTTATAGTACTTCTTCAAACTTGCCACTTGAAATTGATAAAAGTAGTCCAACCATTTAAATGCTTCGTCAAAAAAAAAGTAAAATTACTATAACATTTTTAAAATATTAATAAGTATTAATTCTATGATAATTTTAGATAGACAGATGTATTATATTGTTATTATAAATAATTTAGGAAAACACACTTGTCGAGCATGACATATTTTCTAGTAAGTAAGTAGTTTCTATACAATATTAAAGAAAATATTATATATTACAATTTACGATTACCATAAATGCCCATTATTATGATAAAACAAACTATCTTATTTTAGTTTACTGATCACTATATTATTACTTAAATATCTTTATAAATCAATACTAATTGTTGTATATTTAAATGAAAAAAAAATACGGACAATATAATGATATTAGTAATAATTAGTAGTCATAGTAATGGGGATAAACAAACACAACAGGGTGTAAGAATACTTTAATTCGTATAGAAACCAAAAACATCAACAATTAGAGTATTTAACATAAAATTGTTTGTATTCAGTCAAAATTTAACAAATAAAAGCATTCGAATTAATTTTGTAATTACCATTTTCATTTATTTCTTTGGCTTCTGTTTTATTTTCTTCTAAAATATATTCATCAATTTAATTTAGGTTCGGTAAAACGTTAGTACCACATTTGACCTCATCCAAACGTTGGTCATCTGTATACATAGGTACAAAAAAAAAATAAATAATATAAAAGTATTTAGGTACATCCATGTTCTATATACTGTACTAGGTTAGATTATTATATTTTGTTTAGACTTCTAAATAAAAATAATCTACACACCGCTTACTTGGGAACTTGGCTATAGGTACACTAATTATTTAGTTAACTGTTTAATTTGGATTAATTAAATTAAGATTAATTTGAATGACTAGATAATAAAATACTAACTAGAGTACTTCCTAAATAATAAATATAATAGTTAAATAAATAACCAATAGGTACTTTCCTGAACCTGAAGCATCCATTGAAAAAATTGAATTTAATTTTGCACATTTCTTACTGACTAACTGCTTTTTCTTTTTTTCTTTTTCTCGAGCAGCTCCTCCTTTTCTTTTAACTGGTTTCATTTTAAATAAAAAGATTATACAAAAAGGATTGTATAATATAACTTTTAAAATGAGTTAACTACAGCGGACGGTGCGGACTTCATTGACGATGAAGAGCACTAAGTATCTATACACTATACATTATTAATACACTCCAGGTCCGATTAACGATTAACGATCCATTTACCATTATACAATAATAGTAATGTTACGAAGTAGCTAGTGTATGAATACGTTTCATAGAATAATTTTATTGTAATAATTATTGCTATCGGTTATCGATATAGTTGGATCGGTTTAAAAATAGAGTAGGCGGAATGGGCTGTGAATACAATTACTATTTAGATAACAACCCCGGACCCGTATTCGTGTGCGTGAGCCGCGAAATTATAGTCTCTCTGACGAAAAATAAATAATAATAATAATGCTTTTATGTATCCCAAAATACCCATATTACATGAGCAATTCTAGATATTAGTATATTACGTCTTATTAATAATAACTAATAACTAATAACCACTAATAACTCATTATATTACAATTTACTTTACGCGCTACGGCCCTACGGGTGTTCGAATCGGGATTTTTATACTGTAGTATTATAGTAGTTTACAAAATATATTAATAATACATTTTTTTAGTATAAAGAAATTAACAACTACCTAATTATTTTAAAAAATAATGTGGTACAGCCGTCAGGCCAATGACAAATCCCAATAGGCCAGACCGTCCCTGGATATACCTATAGGCCTATAACAGGTGCATTATGATCGCGACGTGCGGTGCAAAAGACCGCGATATCCCGCGGACCTCAGGTCTCCGCCGATCAATGACCACACCACCTGTACGGCAGTCGCACACACACTCCCCTCCTTGTACTACCCATGTTGTAAGTATATTTACCATACCTTTACCGAAGTGCATAGAGTATCGACCTCTCATTATTCTCATTATCTGCGCATATGTGATCCCTCTGTCACCTGTTCGTGCCATCCACGATAGCCGGGTATCGGCCGACAGAGCCAAAAGACAGGCAATCCATTTTTTGTTCCCGTGCCCTCCACATGGCCAGCGAGAAGGCTCCGTTTTGCTGATGCACCGAGGGGTGGCACATGAAAACATCATGCATTGGTAATGTTTTGAACATATATATTATTTCACCGTAGCCGGTACTCTTATTACGTTCATTATAATTATTGTTAAAAAATGGTGTATATTTATACCGGTCAACCACTTAGTCAGAACCGTGCGATATTTACTAGTTTCTTGTATTTGGTATGTTATTATTTATTATAAAACAGGTGTTAATTATTATTATTTTTACTCTAATCGAGTTTTATGACAGTCGTCTTTCTCGGCACTAACATCGCCGTAATATATATATTTTCCCCCGAATTGACGTTTTTTATTTCATTGCTGGTCACCCATATTACTGAACCAAATGTTTTCCGTTCTTATTAAAATTATATTAAAAAATCCACGGCACTCCGGCTTTCGGCTTCCGTGGTTGGCGACCGTGATACATGTTCGAAGCGGTCACATGACTCTCGATACATGAGAGATATTATGTTCCAGCAGTCACATATTATAAACGGGATGATTCTTTTATCATGAAACAATCATTATTCCAAAAAGTATTAATGTTTTTTAAAATATTTTTTTACATAGCATCAAGTTGTTAAAAAATTATATTTTAAATATTTGTTATCCTTATAATTTTTTAAGTTTTTCTTTTTTGAATGACAACATAGAGTTTCAATTTCATATTTCAAAGCAAAATATTTTGATTCATAAAAATCGAATTTAGGATGAGTAGTTTATGAGCTATAAGTATTTAAAGTTTAGACAAGCGGAGTAGTGGACAAACATTTTGCAGGGTAACCCCGTACCACTCTACTCCGCCAATCTAAACTTTAAATACTTATAACTCATTAACTACTCGTCCTAAATTCGAATTTTGTATATCAAAATATTTAGAAAAATATCAATACTTTTTGAAATAGTGAGTGTTTTATGGTAAAATAATCACCTTGTATAGTATACAGTCTATACAGTATGAAGTCGTTAACATTTAAAAATTACTATACAGGTAATATATCCCACCGATTTCCAAATCCTAACAATTATCTTGGACAGTTAAAATTGTGGATATCCAGAATCAGTCATGAACTATGCAGTATGACACCATTAGAGATGTATATTATAAAAAACGAGTTTGTTCAATACATTTTACTGACGATTACCTGAGCCCAGACACATCACACAACTAAACTAAAATGCAATGCATTACTATATGCCACCAGGTACCTATTTATAGAAGATTCCGCTTGTACTTGTGTCACTTTCAAGGAGCCTTCGCCCAGTTCTATTTTTAATGATGACATGTCAGAAATTGAAATTTTTCCATTAAAGGAACAGCAATTAGATTAATCGTTAAATGATGCTGCTAATATCTCAAGTAAATAATACATATTTTCTTTCTATTTATAAATATAATAATATTTTTAATTTTGCTTTGAACGGATCTTTATCTATTGTAATGATATGCTTACACACCATTATAATAAACTAAAATTTTACAGAATAATAAACAACGGCCAGCTGTCGTTTGTAGAAATCGGTCACGTCAAATAAAACCATTAACAACGACAATTAAGATATCGGCACGCACTTATAACGGTATTTCGTAGGATGTGTGTGACTTTATTTTATGCTGACACCAAAGAATAATTTAGTTCCCAGGCTCACGATAACTTTTTGATAAAGCCGCCTACCACTCTCTGGTCAACATCCTCGTGTCGTCCCTTAAATCAGTGCATGAGCACCAGCCAACAAGTAACAACCTCTCAAGTCTCAAAACCGATTTCAACGAACAACAATCTGGACTTCTTATGATAAACCGTAATTAGTGCATTCGTTCTTTTTCAATTTGTGCACTTGAAGAATTACTTTGTTTCACTTAAAACCTAAAACTCCTACAATATAATCTACAAACGACTGCGAATCAGGTAAGACATATAATATAATATTTTATATTGATTGCAGTTAATACATTATATGTACTTTTTCCATAAAATTACATTGTACGGTGTATTTGATCTAATTCTCGAATACACGATCTCGAGAGCCCTCCGAACACCTGGATGAAGGTAATAGCTTATATTTAATATTGTAACATCCGATTTTAATATAACTATCGACAGGAGTCGTCTTTTATAACTATCTTATTTTTAAGTTATTATACTATAATTCATCATTAGTTTAGAGATTGCATACTGCACATTGTAAATATTAAGCTTAAATCATATTTTACCTGCTACTTCTAATATTTCACTCTTGGGCGATAGCTTGAAAATAACGGATTCTAAAACATCTAAGAAACATAAATGCATAAATGCTGTTTGGCATCAACTGGAAGTCAATTTAATTTATTGCTTATAAACTATTTTTTAATTTATAATTTATTATATATTTGCTTGGTTTATGGAATTTTAAATAACTCAACAATTATTTAAAATGTTGCATAGTTAAATTTATAATACATTTTAAAGTTGATAAACTTTATTAAATTCAACTTATATTATTTAAAAAAATTTATTATAGAAAAATCTATTGTTAACAATGAATATGAAGCCAAATGGAAACATCTCGTTGATCTATACAATATTGATAGTAGTATTCCTGATGTTCGAATGCTACCTCGATTAACTGAATTCCATGTCACTCCTGATAAGATTCCACTAATGAAAGTGAAAAATGCTGCTCAGATTTTAAGTCACCGGGTTACACCTATAATGTTATTTTTATCAGCTAAGTTTAAAAAAAAAAATTTACCTATTATACCTAAATATAAATTTAAATTTTTTTTATGTTTCAGGTAAAAAATATATACTTGATAAAAGTGCTGAGGGTACATCAAAACTTTATTTAATCTTCGACCAATTGTGTGATTCAGTTAATGGTTCATCACAAAAATTAGTAGATGGAAAAGTTTATCACACAGCTGTTAAACATCAATATCCACACCACAAGCTTTGGGAAAATTCCCTGAAAGTATTAAATACTATGTATTTCATAGATCTTGTAACAAAAAAAGGAGGCCAGAATGTTACCTACTATTAAAAATTGGATAGAAAACATTAAAGGTATTAATATAGTACATCATATTTCTTGTATTAATAGTCTAATTTTTTACATTCAATTTTTAATGATATTACAAAATTGTTGATAGGATTTCAAGGCATAACAAAAACTTTATTTGAAAAAGGATTGAACTCAATGTCATTTTGAACTTTTAACCAAGATCCTTTAGAGAACTTTTTTGGAACAGACAACAGTGAGAGCTCTTGGATATCTGAACACCAATCCATTTCTTGAAGCATTCAGCGGTGCATATAAGACTATTATTATTTATTATTAATAACATGTATTCTATACATTCTGCTAGTATTAATTGTGAGGAGGATTTTACTGAGGGCCCATTAGCGTATTATCAACAATTATTTTCATTCCAACAAAATTGTGATGATGATATTAATCCAACACAATCGAGAGTGTCTGACAGTCTAACAGAAATATTCTGAAATATCCGTAGAGTTAAATGACTTAAAATCAAATGTGCCATAACTATATTGTGGAGCAGGTACATTTGTAAAAAACTAAATGAACAGCTTTTTAAAGGTTGTCAGTTATTGTGTCTTCACACCTTATGTTCTTACAGAGCAAATAATTTATCTCATAATATTATAACTTTTCGTGAGTATCAAAACCAGTATCAATCATTTTTGCTTGTGAACATATTATTTGGGTTTTCTACAACGGTTGATTCCAAATCGGTTCGCTGAATCGGTCATCTGGTCTCGATAATAGCGATAAAAGTAATATCATTGTCTGCATTCAAAGTTTATTTTAGGTATACCTAATACATTCGCGGCTCGCGATCATTTAACACAAGCACATTATTGTGTAAAACTAATAGTTATTAGTTAATAGTTGGTGAGTTGGTCGTTGCCCGTTGATAAACTGTTTTACTTAATTTAATATCGTTTATTCGTTTATATTTGACATTTGTATTCCATTTTATTTGTTTTATTTTAATTTGACATCATTTTAAGACGTCTAAACATTCCATTATGGTAAGATATTTTTAAAATTTAATTTTTAGTATACCTAAGTGATTGGACAGAAAATATTCTAATATATAATATTTATGTTTCTAGTTTATTTCCCAGTTTCCTAACTTTAATAGTTAGGTATAAGGGCCGTTTCACATGTATGAACTTAATTAATGTAAACTAAAAACGAGCGCGGACATTATATATATTATTATGTATTTTATTAACAATGTTTAATATGTTGTATTTATTTAAAACTAATAAATTGATGAATTTAATTTTTACGATATATGTTATATTTGTACAATAAAAATAAATACCCGATACCACGAAGTAAAATATGGTAAGTTTAAATTTGCTGAGTATTCCTATAAAATGCTGACTGGAAATGACAATTCCCGACTTTATGGATCAGAACATATATGAATTGTATTATCTTGTGTAAGCACTAAGCAATACATTTTTTTTTTTTTTTGATAAAACCTTTTCAACAAGCAATTTATAAAACAGATACCTACCTACAAATTAATATTAGTTATGGTTGGAAATTAAAACTTTAAAGTAGGTAGGTACCTAATACATAATCTACATATAAAATATTAGTTGTGAATTAAAATTAAAAATATTATTATTACTTCTCAGGTCTCATACCTTTTTTTATAATCATATTAGTTATCACATTTTTAAGAATTTAAAATTGCAACACTTATGCCTGTTGGTAATAGTTATTAATTATTACTTGATAGTTAAACGTTCAACTACGGAATAAGATATAATGGACTAGAATCGTCTAGGTGAGGGGGGACAAATGACAAATGACAAACATCTCACAAATGTCTGGTAAATTCTGTATTCGTTTACGTGTATGTGACCTACCGTATAGGGTATTCGTTTTGTATGAGTGACCTACCAGACCGATAAATAATTTAAAAACAGTCAAATTAAAAATCATAAAATTAGGTTATTTTATTATTACAGATTACGGATTACATTCAAAATCAGTCAACAAAATATCAGTAAAAAAAAAAATAAATAAAAATTAAAGGCATAAAATTATTTTATTATAAATATTAAATTATGTTTGACAATACGCTTTTTGTACATCAATTAAAAATTTAAAAAATATTGTATCTCGCCTGTTAATAGATCGGTACTATGCCTCAATTAAATGACGTGGCGACAATTCAGCTGATGCTCCATGCATTTTTCGTAGGATTTTAGTTTTGAATACTCCCCATGAATATTCAATTGCTTGTGTGTGAGCTAGTGAGCTCCAGTAGTTGGATCAACAACATTTTTTGAATGGTTTACTGTTCTATGATCATAGCCTCTATTTTTTAAACAAAAATATACTCTCCAATCATTTGACATTATAATATAGAACCAGGTAATATTTCTTTTTCGATAATCGGAATTAAAATTTCTCTATCACGTTTTTCTACAACAAAAAACCTTCGTCCCAAACTATCTCCAATTTTGCTACATAATCTGAATACCCAAGGCCATTCTAGTCTATGACCATAATTTCTGTTAGATGTAGGTGAATTAACTAGGTTTATTTGATTATATTGATTACTGTCAGAATTAGAGTCTGCCGAGTTATCTTGTTCATGACGCCGATCACCTAACTGCTTTCCTCGGTTATACTTTCTTCACCCTCTCAATAATGACTCATCAATTTGTACCACTGTATTTTGTCCTCCCATCTTTTCACGTTTTTTAAACAATGAACAACACACCTCTCTATACAAATTAAACCAGCCAACGATGGTTGCATTTGAACGACCCATTAAATCAGAAACAGTTTTGATGAGTAAACCTTGTGACCAATAATAAAAAAGTTCTAGTATTTGATCCAAACTAAGATTTGAATTGCATCGTGCATTAAGATCAGTATAATATGTAAAAAATCCATTTGTTGATCGTATTGATTTGTATGTCTGACATCTTTTTGTAATACGTTTGGACGTACACTATAGAGTATACACATAGACATAACATTAAACATTAAGATTGAATTATGTTCAAATAGGTACCCTAAAACGTAAAAACGATAATTTTTTTAAAATGTAACGATAACTTGCTTATATTTTAGTTTCTGAAAGGACCGATGAATGTATATTTAATATTATACTTATTGTTTTTAATAAAAATTTTTCTACTTAAGGATACTACCTATAGGCTATAATAATATGCTTTAAAGAATTATTTTTTTTATAAGGATTTTTCATTTTTATGTTTCAACCTAACCAAAAAGATTATACTTAAATGTAATTCAAGTCTCGAGGTT